>BPLS01010258.1:0-10414 GCA_019656275.1 Rhododendron kiyosumense | reverse complement strand
GTTCTTCTTTATTCATACATGCAAAAGATAAAAGCTTGTGATTAAATATTTGTGAATCCTACTCGGTACTTACCACCACATGATCCAGATAAACTGTTTAAAATAATCTAAATACTGTATATAATTATATATCTTATTACCCATTGATTAATCTTTCTTTTGTTATCACTTACCTTTCATGTGTCAAAATTTTGTCCAAAGAAATTTCTTATTTTCCTTCTTAACCTACCTCCGAATACTATTTCCCTTAACGCCACTCTTTTGGCAAGACGGGTTTAATACTCAAGAAGGCTTTATGGTTTAAAGGCCTGAAGTCACTTCTTCTAAAAAATTTGAATTCAAAAGCTTTAGTGGTAATAAAACTGGATTAAAATTCTTTGGGTAATACAGACATATAATTCATGCAATATTCACACTATTTATGATCATAGGGGTGTTCCCTTTCGGGAGTCCCTAAAGAACAATGAAAAACTGAAGAGAAACTTACTATATTATTACTGCAAACTGCTGATTACAAGGACTCGATTGCTGAAGATTGACTCGACCAAATTACAATTGCAACAAATGCTTACAGATAGCAAGTGTTCAAATGCTAGGAGAGTCGTACTTACAAACGAAAAACTAACTCTATTTATAGACCCTTAAGAAAGGAGTGACCTGTAACCTATTAAGAAAGGAGATCCGGTTTCTCAAAAGAAAAGTAGATGCCGCGTGATCACTGGCCCGCATCGTCACATCTTTCAACCTTCTTTTGAAAAATTGGAGCTTCTATTATTGTTCTATGCAGATAATAAAGGAGGTTGTACTGAAGTGGTTGAGATATTATTTCTCTGGCTGGTGAGGCTGGTGAAGAGTGGTTGGAGTGGTTTGACTGCTTTTGCTTTTGGTAAATACTTCCAAACTACTTTTACGAATAGAGTATCGACCCATGTGACTACAGTATTGCTGTCTGTCATGGTGGGATACTTTGTCTTGATGTTTATCCTTCCATAGCATTATTGAGATTCTGGACTGCCTCGTCATCAAAGTCATAGTCTTCCTCTTCATTTTGAGAGGGATTAGACGAATCGCTTTCACTCTTCATTTTCCTTTCATGTTTTATCTGGTTAATGTAATAATTGACTAAATTATTACATCCTGTTTCGAACTGGAATTTTAACTCTGGGAGATGATCATTAGACCTAATTTTTTGAAATAGGTCCTCACATATTAGGGATGCTTTCCCGTAATCATATAAACTTTCATAATGAAATCCTTCAGCTATGGTGAAGGCAATGGAATGCCTGATCTGTTTTCTGATTGAATTTGATTCGCAAATCCAAGGTTCTTCATTCTCACAGTGATAAATTCTTCTGAGAATTGTATTTGCAGGATTTGTGTTGATATGAATGTTATGGTAAGCAGGGATGAGTTGTCCTGTGGATGTCCATTCCGGGAGTTTTGATTCCACAACTGCTTCGACTGCTGTACCTTGATCTGCCATGGAATTAAGAACACATGCTGCAATCTTTCTTCCAAATCTGTTAGTATCTTCTGGATCATGGAATATAATTTGTTGAACATATCCATAATCTAAAAGAGTGACTTCTGTGATTTCTACCTGTTTATCCTTAAAATTAAGATAAAAAGGTTTGAAGGTCTTCATATCAATGTTGGCTCTTGGAATGCTGTATATGAGTTGGCATGTACAGGCTATTCTTTCTAGAGGTGTCTGAATGCAAGTAGATTTAGTTTTTGGACATGGGATGATATCTTTATCCTGTAAATAAAGGGTTTTCCAAGAAATGGTGAGTCCTGGAACGCTTCCTTCATTCTGATTGATCTTGATTAATTCTGAAAACAAGAACTCTTGGAAATGAACTTTGTCTTCTCTGGCTAGGTGTTGAATGTGATGAATAACATCTGGAGGAAATTTGGAAATAAGAGTGGTGGCTTTCGATTGCCAAAGTTCTTTTGGCCTATATTCCTTACTCCACTCATTTTCTTCATCTTCCAGTGGGGAAGACTGCCTTCTCGCTTTTACCAGTGGGGTAAAAGGGTCTCTAATCTTTTTGAGCTCTTTTTCTGATCTTAACAACTTCATTTTGAGAGTTGTTATTTCTTCCTCAAGCCTTTTCTGGTTATTGATCATCTGTTGATTGGCTTGTTCTAGATCTTGATTCCTTTTATTTAAAAGTCTAAAGCTTCTAGTCATTGTTTCGCAATGACCACAAAATCTTATTTGTTGAGAAAATGGTTGATTAAAGTTCTGATTATTTTCAAAACCTGCAGTCTCAAGGGCTACTTGAGTGTTTAATTTTCTGGTAGATTCTGAGATATAAAAATTATTTCCAATGGCACGATTAGCCCATTGGTTTGCTTCTGTAAATGAATGAAACCCTTTCCAAGTTGAGGAGGGGATTCCATCAATTTGTTTCAAAACTTCTGGCCAATAGGAATAAATTCCTGGGACACGACCTACTGCAACACAATAGAATGAAAATCTTTTTGTTGGGTTTGACCCATTTTGCTGATTGAAGAAAATATTTAAAGCATTTAAACAAGCCAAAAATCTAGGAACGTCTTTATGAGAGTCCCAAAGATTATCTAAAAGACACTTCTGTTCCTCACTAATATTATGAATGAGGTACCTGAATTTGGATCTAGATTGTTCATGGAAAACTCTGAGTGTTATGCTCCCAAAGGTTAAAAACTTCTGATCTGTTCTGGTTGTACTGCTTGACGATGCCATCTGAAAAATTAAAAATATTAGCATTTATTTCTCTGGATAAATAATCTGCTAAAGTATTTTCTTTTCCTTTAATATGTTCAAATTCTACTATATATCCATTGCCTGTTATTGTGTCAACAAAATTAAGCCATCTTCGGTTACTAATTTTCTTTTCATTGAGAAGCTTATGAAATTTAACTATAGCTTCACAATCTGTTCTGACTGTAAAAGGTTTGAACAACCATAATTTAAAGCTATTAATGGCATTAATTACTCCTAATATTTCACAATCTATACTGGCTAAATTTCCCTTTTCTCTATATTTTCCACTGGAATATCTACAAATCTTCTCTGTGGATTTTGCTGAGTACTTATTAGGTTTACTAAGGAGTATTGCTCCCCATCCTTTTTCACTGGCGTCTACCTCTATTACTATGTAATCTGATTCTAAGGGTAAGTCTAATTCTGGTAAATTCTTACAGATTTCTTTGATTTTTCTGACAAGATCTATATCTTGCTGATTGAAATATTTTTGACCTGTTGGGGTTGTTTTACTATATAATGGTCCTATGATTTTACTAAGGTCTTTTATGTATGGTCTAGCATAATTTAAAGTTCCTAAGAATGACTGGAGCTTCTTTTTATCTTCTATCTTATCTGGGAATTCTAAAATTTTTTGTGCAATGTGTGGTTGTAACTGGATCTTTCCTTTTCCTATTCTTACTCCTAAATATTCTATGTATTCTTTACCTAATTCCATCTTCTTTTTACTAATAATCAAACCATTATCTATAAATAATTGAAATGCAATTCTAAGATGTTTATAATGCTCTTCCTGCGTTTTACTGAAAACAAGAATATCATCAATATAAACAAGAATAAAAGAATGATATATCTTGAATATGTTATCCATTTTTCTTTGAAAAATACTGGGTGCTGTTTTTAGTCCAAATGGCATAACAATCCATTCATAACATCCTTGAGGACATGTGAATGCTGTCCAAGGTCTACTGGGCTGGTCTAGCATGATTTGCCAAAATCCTGATTTGCAATCAAACTTGCTAAAGATTGTTGCGTTTTGAATATTATTAATAAGTTGTTCTTTACAGGGTATATCATAACTATCTAACTGAATATTATCATTAAGGCGCTTGTAGTTTATGACCATTCGCGCTTTACCTCTTTTATTCTCTGCATGGTTTCTTACCATAAAAGCTGCACTTCTGTGTGGACTGGTGCTTTCTTTAATAACTCCTAGTTCTAGTAATTCTTTGATTTGTTTTTCAAATTCTTCTATATCTAATGGGCTATATACAATTTTTTGGGTACTGATCTTAAAATCTGGGTTAATAATTTCTAGATGAGCTAGTGTTTTGTTTTTATTCCAATGTTTGATTGGATTTTCTCCTAAAATCTGAGTTTCTTCTGCTAGCCTAATTAATCCTTCTAACTGTTCTTTATCTGTTTTCTTCTTTTTTCGATTAAAGATTGACAAAGAATATTCTATTTCTTCGAAATTTACTAGGTCATAGTCTAGCTGGATTAACTGTTCTTCTTCTTCCATTAACCATTCTATTTCGAAAATATCATTTATGGTTTCTTCATAAGAATCTAAATGTGCATCTGGGGGATCTTTCAATATTTCTTGTATCTTTTTCTTTACCATCCTATTTTCTTCTGCAATTTTGTTTTCTACTTCTGCTTCGGCTATGGTTCCACCACGCTGAGCTGACAACTCTGATTCTAAGTTCTTAGCATGCAGGGTTTCTACTTGTAAACTTCGCTTGTGGAATGTTACAAAGTGTTTACTAAAAGTAATGCTGCCATTCATACTGTCTATAAAGTTTAATCCTAAGATAAACTTATAGCTGTGGTTGATCTCTCCTATCCATACCATAGGTAATGGATAAATGTGTTGTTGTTGGAGTCTATTGGTAAATCGAATACTACTATTCATAAGACAGGTATTATACACAATACTGGTATTGTTCATGAGATCAGCGCGTGCTATATATCCTGGTTTAGTGTAATATTCTACTGGTATGAGATCACGACTAATGTGACTCTTACTGGCTCCTGTATCTATCATGGCTTTAAGTTCTATAGTTTTTCCTGGATTTGTACCTTTAGCTGGTAATAAAATCTCACAATTTATTTCAATTAGACTGTTTTCTCCTATTCTATTAACTGATTCAACAATGTTGCAATGATCTTCTATAAGTTCTGGTTCTTTTAAAGGTTGGTTCTTTTCATATAACTGGTTTCTTAATCTACTGTTTTCAATTTTGTATGTTTCTATCTCTATAGATAAGATTTCTATCTTCTTTTCTAGTTCACTTACCTGTTTTTCAAACTGGAATTTGGTTCGATCTAAATCTAACCTTACTGTGGCTGCTTCTAACTTGGCTTCTTGGAGTGCCAATTTTGAAGATTGGTTTAGTATTGGTTGTTGTATGCTACCACTAAGGTCTATTAAATCTCTATCTATCTGGTGGTTCTTTTTAAGACAAAATTTACAAACATTTTTCTTACAATTATTACATATACTTCTAAATAACCTAAAAGGGTAACCATTGCATTCCGAGCAAGGTTCACTATCTTGACCCACGTTATGATGCCACTGGTGTATACATTCTATACTAGAGCTTTTAATCATAAAAGTATATTCTGGTGCATAGCTGGGAAGTTCATCTTCTGAACTGCTACTGTTCTCACTATCTTCTAATTCTTCTAAGAAATTTATTTCTTCTGGTTCTGTACTGATTAAACTGTATATTGATTCTGTATCACTGTCTTCTAATTTTATTTCTATAAACTCAATATTATCAAAATCTTCTAATTCTGCTATGAGATTTGCTTTTTCTGTGTTTTTCTGATTTTTCCCTTTATTAGGGCATCTATTTGCTAAATGATCTTCTGAATCACATATAAAGCATTTACATTTACGGTTCTGAGTTGGTTGAATTCTTTTTCTAAAATGTTTTTTAGGTTTTGGTCTAAATTGCTGTTTGCTGGGTGCTTGTCTATAAGTCTGGCTCCTCCTATATCTTTTCCTAGGATAATATCCATGTTTCTGGTAACTATAATTATTATACTTTCCTGCCTGAGCTATTTTCTTATGGTATTTACTGGCTTTTTTCTGATATTTATAAAATTTGTTTTTCTTTTTATTTTTCTTTTCTTTGCCATATCCATACTGTTGTGGAGTATATATGACTTGGCTACAAAAATTTAATTTATTTTTCTTTATGCCCTTCTGGATTTCAAGTGTGGTGCACTTGTCTCTTAGTACTGCAAAAACAAACTGAATTCTAGGGCCTATTCCTAGATGTTGGTTTTCATCTCCATTAGTAACTTTCCATTTTTCCCATATCTCTTCTCCTAATGGTCCTGGAAGTTTTCTAAAAAATTTATTACTAATTTCTAGATCTAACGCTCTTCCTGTTTGTGATGCTAGAGCTATGAAATCATTACAAAAACTAACTATATATTTCCATTTATGTAACTTAAGCTGTTCTAACTGTCTCATGGCTACATTCTGGTAGGTTGTATTTCCTCTATTAGGATCTGCTCCTAAGATCAATGTTTTGACTAAACTAGTAAAATTATATATGTTTGGTCCTTGGGCTATTAAAGCTGCATACTGTAATTCAAAATCTCTCTTATAAGCTTCTATAATGCCTTTTGCTGTTTCTCCTAAAAATGATTCGCAATATGACCACATTTCTGCAGAAGATTGCCAATTGGTCATTTCTAATAGTTTTCTGACTAGGGCTTGTTCCCACCTTTCTATGACTGTTTTATGAAACTGAGGGTCAAATAATGCAATGTCAAGCATTAATCCTGTTCCTGCTTGTGCCATAAGAGATACATTTCTATCTACTGGTAATCTTTTCCCGTAAGTTCTGTATTCTAATTCTTGGGCTAATGGCTGTACTCTGGATTTACTAATTGGAATGTTTCCCATCTCATATTCTTGGTTTGGGAGTACTGGGGGAGTACTATCATATGTTTCCATTTTGACTTCTACCATATGGTTTTGTATATTTTCAACTGATGGTTGATAATATTTAGATCTAGGATCTGAGTGACAAAACATATCTTCTACTAAAAGATTGTTTTTTCTACTGGGATCATATTCCATGAATTTTTCTTCTAGAACAAATATATTGTTTTGTAGCAAATACTGTTTTTGAAATTTGGAACTGTCATCTAATTCTGGATGCTCATATTCAAGCTTTTGGGTATAGTATCCTTCTAAAATCTGGTAATCATAATAATCTAAGTTGGGTCTATAAACTGGTTCTAAAAGTTCTTTTAATCTGATTATGTTAGATTCACTAAATTTAACTAATTTGTCTAGGGTAAACTGGGGCTGTTCGTATGCCATATAAATATGTTCTGTTTCTACATCTGAATGTCTGGCAAATTCTGGGTGGATTGAACTACCTACATCTGAATGTCTTCCTGCTGAAATATAATTACTGAACCTAAGATTAACTTCTCCTATACTGTTGGTATAGAAGCTATTATTACTAGGTCTAAGCTGGTGCTTGGGTACTAAATTTGTGACCTTCCATTCAAGTCCTGCTAACATTTCTGAATCTCGTTTCTTAGCTTCTATGACTTGGATACCTCTGGTTCCCAAAGCTTTTAAAGCCTGGTCTGTTCTGAGCTTATATCTAGTACTACTATGATTACTTAATTTTCCTATGAAATTTACACAAACTAAAAGATTGTGAACATCAGGGATCATATGGTATCCCTTCGTCTTAATACCTATTTTTATGTGCTGGTAAAATTCATCAAGTCTCATCTGGAAATCTGGTATGCAATAAACGATCTGGCAATTGCTGTTCATGTCTAATTCCATGCTTCCTATTAAAGCTTGTTCTTGATTCGTAAACCTATTGTCGAAAATCATAACTAATACTTTAGTTCCTAAATCTTGTCTAGCTAATCCTTTTACTCCTATAGTAATTAAACCTAGGTGTATAAGGCCTAACCTTAACCGTTTAAGCTCATTGAAGCTCTTCGGAGTGATCATCTCTAGAATTTCCAACTGATCTTCTGTTATAACGCTTACTGGTTTTTCATGATAACTATTATAAGTTCTAACTCCTCTATTGAAAAAATTCTGAGATTTATATAGCACTGTTGGGTCTAATAATTCTAAACTGTGATTTCTGAATCTATCTAACTGAACATCTGGATCTATAATTCCTTCTATTCTATTTTCTTCTACTGGTTGTTTTCCAAATACTTTGTTTAACAATGGAATTCCACTGACTTTTGTTTTGCTACTGGATGCCATTACTAGGTTCTTGAAGACTGAGGAATTTCTGGTTTCTTACCTTTATTTGGATCTGGGGTACCAAATATGTTATAATAAAAAGTATGATTTTGTAAAGATTTATTGGATCCCTTAGGCTCTAGATGTCCTGTAGAGGCTGAAAGACTAATCTGGTTTATTTTAGAAGTTAAAGTTTCTAAAGCTTTTCCTTCCTGGAGTTTATCTACTTTGATAGATAATTGATCTAACCTTTCTGATGTTTCTGCTAATCTATTGCTAAGACTTATCAAAAGTTCAATAATGGTGTTATTCTGTTTGATAATAGTTTCGTCTGTTTTTCCGGTTGGCTTGAAATTGGACAATCCGATAGGGTCTGGTTGAATTTTTCCTGAATTTTCTAATGCTATTTTATAAAATAAATTATCACTACTATTCATTCTCCATTGGCTAATTTTTTAACTTCTTCTAAAAGAATTTCTATTTTCTGGAGCTTACTATCTAATTCTATTTTAACCTGAACTGAGTTCTGCTTAATTCTGTTCACTTCAAACTTAAGACTTTCCACTAAATTTCTGGTTTCTGTTTCTATGTCTTTTGGCTGGGTAGTATCTAATTTACTGATTAGATTTATTATATCTTGTTTGCAAGGTAATTTATCTGATATTACTATTTGTTTTTCTTCTAATTTGCTAATCCTTCTTAGGATTTCTGAATGTAATTCTTTAAAATAATCTAAATTTTCTAACTGTCTACTGGATCTAGATCTGTTAAGCTGTTCTAGGATCTGAGTAGTTTGCTCAAGAGATTTTCTTGAAAATTCTTCAAACTGAGTTCTGGTTACTATATTACTTTTAATTTCTAAGCTAAATCTTTTATCTAGACTATTACTGAGCTGTTCTACTAACTGGAAACCTGTTTTAATATGAATACTTTGTTTTGTCTGTTGAGATCTAATTTCACTTAAACTAGGACTAATTGCTCTTATGAAATCATTAATCATAACAAAACTAAACAACAATAAATGAGACTAACAATAAAGATCTTTATACTGGCTACTTGAATTAACAAGTAGTACTGACGGCTCTGATACCAATTTTTGTTGGAATACTGATAAAATAAAAATGCGGAAAAATAAGTACAAAGGTACAAAGGGTCTTAACTGGAAATAACTAGAAATTCTGGTGTTGGGTATAAAAGGTACTGTAATTTGTTTCAAAACCACATAAAGTTATGGTCTGGACTGTAATTTTCTTACCACTTTACAGGTACTGGTTTCTTATGGTTTCGTAGGCACACGATCTTTTTTCTGCCTGTCCTGTTTTGAATCGTGGGTCGGTATCCTGCTTCTTAGACTTTCTGTTATAGATTATAGCGAGTCACATCCGCCGTAAAGATTATAGCGACTGCAATAAATTGTGCAATAAATACAATGATGACATGTTTGGTGAAAAATAAAGAATTTCAGCTGCATGCCAACGCTAGGAGTTGAGTTTTGTTCATCCGCTATTTTAGACGGTGAATATTATCTTCCTTCATATTGATTGAAATAGTATGAATCTCATCACAAAGTGATATTATGCTTACCAAAAAATGTATTGCATGATAAGTATGACATCACTATATGGTGGGATCCACACCATTTCAAAAAATAAAAAAAAAATAATGTCCACCATCTTTTGAGAAGGATGAACAAAATTCAACTCGCTGACTACCTTAGTTCTAAACATGCAGAAGAAATACCTTCTTCTGCCCTACAAGACCATAACCCAAACTAGTAAAATAACCATCTCTTTTGCCCTAAAACCAGAGATTGAGACCCCCAAAGAGGCAACAAAATGGGAATGCTCATTCCAATCGCCTAAACTTATCCTCCCAATTGAGTCTATATCAGGAGCACTGCCACTACCCTTCTCTTTTCGACAAGGTTTTACCCCAACTGGAACACCATTTCTTGCTGTCATTATTCCCCCAGCAGAGGAACAGAGATTCGGATTTTCGGAAGCCCGAAAACGGCTTCCCATCTTCCCGTAAAACGACGCCGGGAATCCAATTTCCCCCGTGAAGTTGTTCCCGCTGAGGTAAAGCGCATTGATACAGGGCATGTATTGAAACCTTGGAGAGATATTTCCCGACAGACTGTTATTGACAAGTCCAAGAAATCTCAGGCTTTTCAATTCTGTTATGGAATCAGGGATTTTCCCTGTCAATCCCGCATTAGAAAGATCGAGGAATTCCAAATCTTCTAGATTTTCCCACTGAATCCCACCGAGGCCAGCACCAATTGGGTTCTCGGATAGTGACATTTCCTTCAGAGAAACCATTTCTTGAAGTGATCTTGGTAACCCACCTGAAAACTTGTTGCCCCTCAGGTCTAGCAGCGTCAGGTTCCTCAGGTTTCCAATTTCCACAGG
>BPLS01010248.1:0-10758 GCA_019656275.1 Rhododendron kiyosumense | reverse complement strand
TGGATAGTCAAACGGTCAACGGTCGCGCCTATTGACCTTTCCTACAATTGCCCCCCACGCGCGTATGACCCACGCACTGTCATGCGCGTGTGTAACGGTCGAGACTGCTCGGATCTCTGCAACCATCACGCCTCTTTACTTTATGGCGTCATTTTCTCGAGATTTAGGGGACCCTCCCTGAGTATAAATGACCACAGTTAGCCATAAACCCAGTTACTTTCCAAAGATCCCATCTTTCTCTTCTCTCTCTTCCATCAGAGGTTCCAACCTTCTTCTTCCTCTGTCCCGACTGCAACTTTATCTTTCTTCTCCCTCTTTCTTACAAACCCACCTCTTGGTTTGAAATGGTGACGGACGATGTGGAGCAGGGGAGTAAGGCCAACATGCACACTTGTATCCGGGCGCTCCCGGCGGATGAGTGGCGCCGGGCGCCGTACCTCGGCGGCCCGAGTGACTCGTTCTGGCGGAAGGCGGAGGCTTTCGTTTCGGAGACGAACATTTTGGAGGATCCTCTCTTCCTGACCCCTGAGGTAACTCATGAGGAGGCTGATTTGATCATTCCCTCTTCTATTTTGAGATTTCGAGTGGAGAGAGGGGACATCCCCTGCTGCTTTGTTAACTACGAAGCCGTATCTCAGGTGCCGGCCCATTGGGGCGACTGGGTGGAGTCGGTTCTGAGTAATACCGATTTCGTGCATACACTTAGGGCTTCCCGTGTCCTCGAGCCCGTCCGCTTGTCCACGGAGTTGAGCATCCGTAAGAACAACACTAACATCGATCTCATGGTTTCCCGCTGGAGTAAGGACACCCACACCTTCGTGTTTCCGTGAGGAGATGGTGGCCCCACTTTATAGGACACGGCTGTGCTGATGAGGCTGAGTACGAGGGGGTCGGTGGCTCTTGACCCCTCGAATCTTTCTTCGGTAGATGCGAAACTGGTGGAGCGGCTGAGAAGGGCGTATACGGAGGCGGGGAAGTACGGCTCCCGCTTTGATCGAGAGCGTCACGTACGGGCCCCCCCGAAGTCGGGCAAGACATCTTGGGGTTGCTGGTTGCGATATTTCTTCAAAGACTTGCCTGCTCCTGGGACCGCGCCTCCTGCGGGGCAGGCATCTGAGTTCTATGGGAAGATGTACGATTCTGATCTCCATCTGGCTGGTTTCCTTGTTTATTGGCTGTCTTTCTTTGTGATTCCCGAGTTTCCAGATGAAGGACCAAACCACATTGTCTTCCCCCTCGCGGTGGGTCTCGCGAGGGGTGATTTTATTCCGTTGGGGCCTCTCTTCTTGGGCTCTTTGTCCCACCGTTTGGATCAGGTTCACGCTGATACTGGGAGGTCTATGGGGCGCTATGACATGGTTTCGATGGTGCATACACAGTTTCTGATGGCTTTCTGCTTCGAGCACTTCCCAAGTCTCGCGCCCTCACCCGCGGACATTAGCGGGGGTGACGAGCCGCGACCCCGGATCATGAGATGGAGCGGGGTGAGTTCAACGAAGCCCTGGGGGAAGCAGATTGATGATGCCGATGCATTCTTCCCGCGACCATACGCGGAGCCTGTCGAAGGCGCGCTTCCCACTAGCTTCTTTTCAGAAAATGACCGTGTCGTGGACTTCCAGACAGAAGGTATTATCGTTTCTGCTTCTGCTCTTGCTGCATTTGCTGCTGCCTGCCCGTGTTCTCTTCCTGTGTTATGCGCGGAAGGGGCACGCTCCGTGTTGTATCGCCCTGACAGGGTAGCGCGGCAGTTCGGCTATGACCAGGGCACGCCGGGTCAAGCGCCACCGCTGAAGAGCTATGTTAAGAGTTTCCGCCGCTTCACTAGGGCTTCTGTGGGTGAACTGACAGAGGGTTTTACTGTTGTTGTGCTGCCGCGGAATGACAAAGAGACATTCTTTACAACAAATGGCCGCTTGGCTTGGTGCTGCAACCTCGACTCTTTCATTAATTATGTCCGCGGCGTCCCTGAGATTCCGCCTTTTTCAGACGTCTACCATCGTGACATGTCTTTACGGTCTCCGAAGGCAAGGCAGCCTGGATGGCGGGGCAAGAAAAGTTACTGGGCTTTGCCAACCACTACCCCCGCGGCCAGCCGCGGTGTTACCATCGCGGAGCCGGTTTCAACTGTGATCCCATCAAGGCTGACTTGTGCGAAAGCAAAAGAGCAAGCCTCCTCGCAACAGCAAGGCCCTCAACTGAAGCGGCTACGAAAGGTAAGCCTTCGGAACAATACTTCTCCATTTCTTCTTGGTGGTACTCGCTGTTTACATATGTAGCAATCTTTGAACCCATTTCTTCCTTTAGGGTGCCCCCGTTCGAGTGGCAAGGACCCTCCGCTCTGAAGAGACCCCTGCGAGCGTTGCGTCAGTGGGTGAGACTTGCTTCTTTCACTGCTTTTCATTGGCTCTCCCATTGTTTCATCGTTGTTTTCTCACTTGTCCATCCTTGCTCTGTAGGTTCCTCGTTCAGGCGTGAAGGGGGGGAACATACCCCCTCGAGCAAGCTCAAGAGAAAGAGGGAAGATGAGGAAAGTTGCGAGGAAGGCTCCGACAGCAGCATTGATGACACCGTTCCAATTAGTCAGTCCTTCAAACTGCCCCGCGCCGCACAGCCTAATTCAAGTGGCGTGCCCGTCATCGCGGGTAAGAAGGTGGTTGCTGATTCGGCTGAAGGGGAATCTGGTGGAACTGCCAGTGACGCGAAGGACAACGATGATCGCCATAGTGAGGAAATTGAAGACAGCGATGCTGACGGCAGTGGTGACGATGAAAATGGTGATGATGAGAACCGCGGCGGTGATGACAATAGTGCTGCAGATCTGGGTGATGATGAGGAAGGAGGCGGTGCTTAGGATGAAAATGATGGAGATGGCACCGGTAATGGTGGCGATGATGATGAGGTTCGCGATGGTGGCGGAGGTGTTGGTGAGAACTTGGGCGTCAACACAGCACATCCTGTAATCGAGGAGGATGAAGAGGATGACGAAGGTTCGGGCTTGATACCTCATCGAAGGGTCCCAACGGAGGCCTTTCTCACAGTTCCCGACATCAATCAATTGGCACTGGAGGCCATCCCTCCACCGCTAGTCCGACCAGATGCGGCGAAGTTTGCCTTCGACCTTTTCCACAGGCATGTCAATGTCCCTCCTACCGGTGACCTTGCCACGCACTTTCAAGCACATGATGTGGCTATGGCACTTACAAATCTGACTTCCGCGGAGGTCTTTGCGGACTTGCAGGATGATTCTCTGATATCTCTTGGGACCCCGCAGGTGGGGTACATTACTGGTGACTTTGGTGACGGGGGCTCCTTGACAGCTGGGGGATCCGACTCGCAGCAATAAGCTGAGGCCGGTACTAGCCGCGGGCATGTGGCGGTCGATGACGATTTTGAAGTACAAGTGGTGGAGCCGCCAGCCAGTAATGAGGAAGAGGAACTTTCAAACGAGGCTTTCTTTGGGCAGTTCCGCCTTACCCGCGATGAGACCTCTTTCCTTTCCTTCGTTCGAGACCACTTCCGCTACACATTTTTCAAGGTTCGCGAACTCTACAGTCTGACCATGGGCCGGCTGCAACTTGAGTGCCTTTACAATTTCTTACAGAGCATCAAGGACATAAGGGTATGCGATTTGGGCCGCAGCCAAATCGAGGAGATCGGACTTACTGTCCAAAACTTTGATAAGCTGGGCTTTGACATCTGGTGGGTGTACAAGGAGCTCGAAGCCGCCAAGATTATGCGCGAGAATGATGTGCGCTGGAGGCACTGCAAGGGGGCGAAGGCAGCCTTGGAGGAGGCCCAAGCGACTCTTGCCCGAGGGCGAGATACGGTAGCTGTGGCCGAAGCGGTGGTGGAGAAGCGTAGGCTGGTTTACGAGCGCCTGGCTGAGGAGGCCCGTCTTGGTGATAGACTTGTTGATGTGCCTCTCTGCGACACTGATCCTTTCATGAAGAAAGTCTTTGGTTGATAACCTCGGTCTCCTTTTTTTTTTGGGTATTGTAAGGTAATGACTTTGAAAGACTTTGCAGTAACTTTTGTGGTAACTCTTGGTGGATGTAATGACAAGATCGGATATTCGCAGTAGTTTTTATGCGTAATATGCCTATGTTTTAAGAACATAGTTAAGTGATATTACAACTGCCTGCTTTACTTTCCGTCGATTGTCCCTTACATATTACTTGCCACATTTTACATGAAAACTGTTCATAAATGAACTAAGGATAGCATGGCACAAAGCCTTCTTTGAAACTGAAAATACATGGAGTACCCTTACATCATGGGTAGTACATTTTAATAAACTTAGCATTAATGGGGCCGATTTTAGAACCATCACTGACCCTTGCTAACTCATAATGGCCGCTATTACTGGACTTGATTACCTCGTATGGGCCTTCCCACCTTGGAGTGAACTTTGGCTGCTCCAGGTTCCTCATGACTGCAATGGTAGACTTCCATACAAAGTCTTCAACTTTAAATGTTCGCGGCACCACCCCTTTGTTATAATACTTGGCCACCGACTCCCAGTACTTTTCCTGGTTCTTCGCAGCAGCGTTCCTCCTTTCCTCCAAGGCCTCGAGGTCTGCCCTTCTTTCTTCTTGTGTCACCTCCGCCGCGAGAGCTAGCCTCGCGGATGGCACGCTTAGCTCCGCGAGGAGGATAGTTTCTGCCCCATAGACCAGGCTGAATGGGCTAGCGCGTGTGGCTTTACGATGGGAAGTTCTGTAAGCCCACAGTGCCACCGCCAAGTGATCAGCCCATGTCCCTCCCTTTTCGTCCAGCAGCTTGCTGATGATGTTGATGAGGGTTTTGTTGGTCGCCTCGGCTTGACCGTTGCCTTGGGGATAGTATGGAGTCGACGTGAGGTGACTCACTGAGTAGGATTTTAGAAGCTTCTTCACGTTCTTGTTGATGAAAGGGGTGCCATTAGCTGAAAGGATGACTTTGGGTATGCCAAAACGGCAAATGATGTTTTCTTTGATGAAGTTCACGACTGCCGCGCCAGTAGCTCTGCACAAGCTTACTGCCTCTACCCACTTCGTGCTTATCTCAGTAGCGACTAAGATCCACTGATTTCCTCTGGATGACGGGTGTATAGGCCCAACAAGATCCATTGCCCAAGTATGAAACGGATAAGGGGCGCGAATGGAGTGCAGTTCCACGGATGGCGCATGGACTAGGTTCCCAAATTTCTGACAAGCCACACACTTGCGCACATGTCGCTTCGAGTCTGCTTCCATTGTAGGCCAGAAATACCCGAGATGGATCAAATGCTTGTATAGTTTCCTCCAACCCTGATGTTCCACCTCGTGGACTTTCTGCAAAACTTCTTCAGCTTTCTCGCAAGACAGACAGCGCAAGGGAATTCCGTCTAGGGCGCGACGGTAAAGTTGCCCCCCTTCCAAGAAGTGGCGCTGAGAGCAGCGTTGGACCCTCCGGGCCTCATTCGGATCCAAGGGCAACGCTCCTTCACGAAGGAAGTCGATGTACTCCTGCCTCCAGTCTAACTCTTCCATGAGGCAGCACTCTACCTCTATTGCGTACAACATGCAGTTTTGGCAAGCGCGGAGGACTCTTGCGGCATCTTCTTTCATGGTGGGCCAATAATAGCCCTGCTTTTGAACCTTGCGGTATAGAGAGATCTCTTTTTCGCCACAAGTTTTGTCATGGATCTGACGCAACTTGGTCTTCGCTTCGCCGAGTCCTACACATCTCGCTAGCCACCCTTGAGGTCCGCGATAGTAAAGCTTACCGCGGAGGACAGTAAACTGGGCCGCCTCCGCGATGGGTAGGTTCCCTTTTCCAGAAACCAACTGCTTCAGGATGGGGTCACGCCAGTCTTCCTCGCGTCGTGCCCCGAGCTCATCTATGATTGATGGCTCTGACTTTCTAATGATCTCGATCGTCACTTTTTCTTCGTCGAATTCTGTCTTTGCCCCCAGCGTCGCGAGGGCATCCGGGAATCTATTGTCTGACCTTGGCCTATGGATTATGTCCACTGCCTCGAATCTTCCCATTAACTTCTGAACTGTCGCCCTATAGGGCGCGATGGTGGGTTCCTTAAGTGCGAACTCCCCGGATGTCTGGAGGATGATAAGTTTTGAATCCCCCACGATTTTCAACCGTGAAATTCCTCTAAAACTTGATGCTAAGAGCCCAAGGATCAAAGCCTCATATTCTGCTTCGTTGTTGGAGCATGCGAAGCCGAGCTTGTAGGACAAGTACTCCCTTTCTTCTTCGTCACTTTAAAGGACGATTCCTGCGCCACCATGTGCTCCTCCTGCTGCCCCGTCGAAGCTTAGCGTCCAGGACGCCTTGCTTGGACTGGCCGCGAGAGCTTCGAAACCATCTCCCGGCAATGCCTCTTCTAATGGCTCGCACTGTCCGCTTGGAAATTGTGCAAGGAGATCCGCTAGGGCCTAACACTTGATAGCCCGCGGGGTGACACATGTGATCTCAAATTCTGCTAAAGCCAGGAGCCATCTCGCGATCCTCTCAGATAAGGCTGGTCGCGACAGTAAGTATCGCACAGGATCGCTCTTAGTAACAAGCTGTATAGGGAATGACAAGAAATAATGCCTCAGCTTCTGAGCAGTGAACACAAGGGCCAAGCAATGTCGCTCCACTGGGGTGTACCTCTCCTCTGCTCCTTGAACCTTCCGACTGATGTAGTACACCGGTCACTCTACCCCTTCTATTTCTTGAGCAAGGAGTGCCCCGATGGATTTTGGCGTCGATGTCATGTATAGGATGAAAGGCTTCCCTGGCTGTGGCACAATCATGGTTTGAGGCGAGGCTAAGGCAACCTTGACGTTGTCGAAGGCTTTCTAATGTTCGCTGCTCCACTTGAACTCTGCTTTTCCTTTCAATAGGTCACTGAATGGCGCGGTTATCTCCGCTAGCGTTGGAATGAACCTGCGTAAGTAAGAGACCTTTCCGAGAAAGCGTTTGAGGGACCGCTGCGAGTGTGGCGCGGGCATCTCCGCGATGGACCTTATCTTTGTCTCATCTGCGTCGATGCCATGCCTGTGCACCAGGAACCCCAAGAACTTCCCTGCTGTCACACCAAAGGCACATTTCAGCGGGTTCATCTTCATGTTAAACTTTCTGCATCTCTCGAACACTTCTTCTAGGTGCTTCAAATGATCAGCACTTTCCTTTGACTTGACCACCAAATCATCCACATAGTCTTCTACTATGTGGTGCATTAAGTCATGAAAAATTGCGGTCATGACGCGTTGGTAAGTGGCACCTGCATTTTTCAGACCAAAAGGCATCACCACATATTAGAAATTTCTGAGAGGGGTGCGGAAGGCCGTCTTCTAAGCATCTTCGGGAGCTATCTTTATTTGATTGTACCTGCTAAAACCGTCCATGAATGAAAACATTTGGTGACCTGAGGTAGCGTCGACCAATGTGTCCACGTGCGGCAGTGGGAACTCATCCTTAGGGCATGCCTTGTTAAGGTCGCGAAAGTCCACGCAGACCCTAATCTGCCCATTCTTCTTCTTTTCTGGTATAATGTTGGCCAGCCACGAGGGGTACTGAATCGGCCGTATAAAACCAGCCTTCCTTAACTTCTCGACTTCTTCCTTTATCTTCTCTTCCAGCTTGGGGTTGTACTTCTGCTGCCCCTGCCTCAAGGCCTTGGAGTTGGGGAATACATCCAAGTGGTGCAAAACCAGGCCTCCATCGAGCCTGGGCATCTCTTCATAGTGCCACGCGAAGACATCCGCGTACTTCCGCAACAACTTGATCAGCTTCTCTCGAGTTTCCTTCCCCAGCGCCTTGCTTATAAACACAAGCCGCGGGGATCCCTCGCCTTCTCTCAAGTTTATCTCCTCCAAGGCCTCTTGTTGCGGCCTAGGACCATCCTGCATGCATTCTGGTGCGGGCTCCGGCTTATCCACCAAGTCTGGCTCGACTTCTGCTGCTACCATAGTGTGGGGGCTCGCGACCCCGTGAGGGACTGTTACCCCCGCGCAACGTCATAAGCAGTACACCGTCTTGCCACCCTCCTGGATCTTAGTAACTTTCCTCGGGACCGCTGGTGTCACCTTCGCGGCGGGTCGCTTGCTCGCGACCCCCTCTTCTCTCTTCATGATGTTCTCCCACCTTGGGACCTTGATACCTATGGGCTTGGCTGATACCACCTCCACTTCTTCCTCCATCTCGGAGAAATAGACTGCGTCAGGCAGGTGGGCCTCATCCGCGTCGAAAGGCTTTTCCGACGCGGCTACCGTGACCCTCTTTCCTGCCCATATCCCCTTCATGCACTGATGGTAACTTGATGGGACTACAACATAGTTGTGCATCCAGCTCTTTCCAAGGATGATATGGTAGTTCGTCTGCGCGTCGATGATGTGGAACTTCGTCGCGGCGCGGATGGCACCTATAGCGAGGTCTACCACCACATAGCCCAAATACCCTTTCTTATCTCCTCCGAATCCTGTGATCGCAACATAGGATTTTATGATTCGGTTTTCTGGTATTCCAAGCTTCTGGAAGGTAGCGAGTGGCATGATGTTGATGGACGCCCCTCCGTCTAGGAAGGCTCGCTTCAACTCAACCCCCTTGATGTGGGCTGTCACATACAGTGGCCTGTTGTGGGAGAATGTGACGTGACGGTCAGCATCAGAGAAAGTGACGGAGTTGGCCCTTTCTCGGATGGTTCGCGGCACCGAGCCATCTGCAGCCATGCACGCTTGCTGGTGCGCTTCCGCTATGCGCACGATGGACTTGGTGATTTCTGTTCTAGCCGCGGCTGTGAAGCCTAACGCGTCATAGAACGCCTTGAACTTAGTACTTCCTTGCAACACCTTGACTGCAGCGTCAGGGTCAGGGATGACCCTTGGCTGCTCATGAGAAGCAATTTCATCCAAGTGATCATAATAGGAAGTCATACAGACCTCCTCGTTCGTGTACTCATCTTCTTCAGCAAAGAAGTTGTAACAAGCAGCCATATGGACAGCACGCTCGTGCTCAGGATAAGGATGGTCGCGTACATCGCTAGGGTGGCCATTTCCAACCCTCAGCTGATTGGCTTCCTAATTTCTCTTGAAAATCCTTCTTAGGGTCCAACAATCGCTTGTTGGGTGCTTCATGTGCCTGTGGTACACGCAGTACCTCGGACTCTCGCGATCCTGCCGCGATGGTTCACGCTCAACCTCGGGCAACTTGAGTACACCGTCGGTGACCCATTGCTCCACCAACGCCTTCACTTCTTCCATACTGTAGGGGTATTCTGGGACTTCAGTTGGTTCTCTATCCCTTCGCTTCTTGTGACTACCGCCGTCGCTACCACCCCCTGCCTCTTGTGCGACTGTGGCGTAGAAGAGGCTGCAGCGATTGTGAGAGAGCGGTTGGACTTCCAGTTATCTTTGGGAGGTAGCTTCACAGTATGGCGGAGGTTGTAAGCTGCCTCCAGGAGAGCTGAGAAGGTTGGGATCTTGATGTTCACCAGGAACACGCGATAGTCGCGCAAGATTCCGTCAATACATATTTCGACCAAGTGTGACTCGCCCACTGGCTCATGGCAGTCCACAACTTTGTCCTGAAACCGCTTAATGTAGTCAATGATATCTTCACCAGTTCGCTGAGTTTCCTTCACGAGGGACAAGGTAGTGACCTTCTCGCGGACTTGGAAGAACTTAGTGTAAAACTTGTTTACCATTTCTTCCCAAGTTTCGATCGAATAAGGTTTAAGATTCACATACCAAGTGTATGCTCGCGAGGTAAGGGACTTGGAGAACTCACGAAGGCGAAGGTTATAGTCACCGGAATGGGCCTCAAGTGTTTCGATGAACCGAACCACATGCTCTTCGGCGCTGCCCTCTTTTCCGTCAAACTTAATGAACTTGGGTGGGGTATATCCTTCTGGGTAAGGTAGAGAGAGAATGGCTATGGGATATGGGGGTTGGATATCAGGGTTAGGTAGGGAGGGAAGAGTGGCTTTGGTTTTTTCTTTGAGGAGGAGGGCTTGAACATCAGCTGCAGTGAGGAATTGATTTTGGGACTGGCCGTTGTTCTTGGCCTGGAGAGGCTGTTGGTGGACTAAACCAGTACCCGTAACAGGGGCTGGTCCGCCGATTTGGGGGTTTTGGGGGTTTTAAACAGGGTTTGCTGGATTTGCAGTTGCTACTGCGACTGCTGCTGGATCTGGGACTTCCCCTGCAGCGGGCTGCTAGTGTGCTACTGGTGGGACTGCTGGTGGTACCACTGGTGCTCTTGGGAGAGCTGCGGTGATGGCCTCCGTGAAAGTAGTCATAGCAGCAATCATCTGATTTTGGCCATCTCGGACAGCCTGAAGAACTTCCATGGTGGCGTCTCCCCCTTGAGTGGAGGATCCGTCACCCTCTGCCAAGATCGGCCCCGTATTGAGCAGATTTTCCGCCATGGTCGCTACTGCACAATTTGGAGGTTGTTGAACACCTGGAGTTTCTAGACCATTTCTTAAGCTAACCATAAACTAAGCAACCTCCCCAGCAGAGTCGCCAATGTAGGATAGGTCCAATTTCTGAGTGGACAAATACCCTTTAAGAGAATAGATGTGCCGGAGAGGTTGTAATAGCCATGGAAAAGGATGAAAGGAGTGATCTAGAAGGGTGAAGAAGAAGATCAAGGGTGAACAGAGAGGGTAGGCAGTGGAGATCCAAACCCAAGAGATCCCTAGGAGGAAAGACAATTGAGCCCCTGAAAGAGGATAAGACCTCCTTTGAAATCAGTGCTCACCAACTTTCTCTCTCTAGGAACTGTTCACAAAGT
>BPLS01010239.1:0-10929 GCA_019656275.1 Rhododendron kiyosumense | reverse complement strand
ATTATGAAAGATTTCAAACAAAGATGAGTTCTTTCTTTAGATATGATTGGATGTCACAATTACCAACTGAATACAACGCCGTGAGATTTTAACATCATACAAGCTGCTCTAATTCATCACGGGGTTAAAAGATCATCATATAAGCTGGTCTGCAATGCTGTAGACTACCTCTTATAGGACAGTATGTGTGGCTATTACAGCTGTTCATAACTTCATAAAAAAATTATGAACAACATACTCTACCATTCGAAGAGAGAACAAAACATTCTATCGATAAAGCAATTCATACCTATTACAATTTACAAGTATATTGGAGCACTATCACATGATATTAGTTGTAAACGACTCAGATTTCCGTAAAAGCTTAGACCTTATTCCCATCCACCCACATGCATGCTCACATGGACAAACACATAATTTGAGGCTCGTCAAATGATTCAGATTTGCATAAAAGCATGCAACTCATTCCTAAATCCATCCACATGCATGCTCACTTCTATTAATTCACAATTTCACATTAATTATGCACTTCGTGGAATGCACTACCCTTTAGATGCATCTACTTATATTAAAGACAATGTGTACCTGTTTCAACCAAGAGAACAGCTCATCAAATCAATCTAGAGTCCTAGACATGTTGATTGAGTATCTGAGGTTAACATTGAATCCACCTTTTGCACTTGATAGTTCTGGCAAAGGGAGGCAGCATTGCTGAGGCAAAAACTGCAGAACCTTAAGAGAATCACCGGTAAATCTTTAGGCTCTGATCTTTATCTGTAACTGGAGATATCATTGTCCCTTTTCTTTTCGATACCTGCAAGGTCACAGTGTAAACAATCACATCCCACCACGCACTTGAACAGTTTTTGCAAAATTAATTTTGTTATAGGTAAGGTATATCAAGCAATCGTGGGAAAGGGCACTCAAGTTAACATTTCGAATAACAAATTCCTATCGAGAAAAAAAGTGTCAAAACTTTTATAGTAATTACATGAGAAGAAAAAATGTGTCAAATGTGTTTTTTGCTCATAATGTTTTCATGTGATTGACAAGCAAGGTGAAGGGCCAACATTTCTTTGTTCATCATCAACGGTAACTTTAGACATAATTCTCATCCTCTGTATTTTTCTTGATCAACAAGGTCATAGTCAAACATCTGAAAGGTAACTTTAGACTCATCATGTATGTATTTTTCTTGATCAATAGAGTCATGCTAACACATCAGACATCTCTGAAACAGCAACATTGCACCTAAGTTATGACTAAGCGGCCATGCGAATACCAAAGCCTATAAAACCCTTAAGCCCAACTCCTCAGCATAAATTCTCAATTACCAGCAAAACCTTATCGCATCTTGCCTAGCTTGAGATATCTGAGTTAAATAGTTTGCTACTTCAGTTCAAAAATAGGGCCAAGAGTGGTCGAGTCTCCAACATCCACGTTCATAGTGGGATCTCAATCCAGACATCCTGACCCGTTCCCTCTCATGTAATACTGAAGTACAACCAAAAAACTGCAAAACAAGAATCCCATTGATTAAAAGGAAGTCGTTAAGAGGGAGAAAAATATCATTGAAATATAATCAATGCAAAAAGCTTCTAATTGCCTTTTATGACATGACATCAATTAAACAAAAACTAGACCAAAAGTGAGCATGAATAAAATTTTCCTAACCAATTCAGTAAAGTAAGCTATGTGGACGGTCTTTTGGCTTCAACATAGACCAACAATAATTAAGTGAGTCAAAAAGTGGTGAAACATGACAATTACAACAAAAATAGTCATGAATGTAATTTACATGTCATACGAATGCATTGGGACTAAGTACCACATCAAATTTCCAGTCAAACCCACCTACGCAAGGAACAAAAAAGGGGAAATTGACCAATATGAGCTAGCCAAAAATCGGCTTGCCTTATGCTTTGTTTGATTTGTGTTTTGAAAATTTTTTTGAAAAATTGTAAGGCTAATAAGTGAAAAGAGATAGAGAGATAAATGTTAGAAGTAGGGGGAATCTAGGGGAAATTTTTTCAAAAATTCTTTTTGAGTATGGAAGAGAACAAGGCATTAATATGTAGAATTCATCCTTAAGTAGACCAAATTTTGGCCTAAAGATAGAGACAAACTTCTTACAGGCACTGAAGCTTTAACCAACTAAAACTTGAAATAACAAGAAGCCACTATTATCTCACAGGTGCGCCTCTATTGTGGATAATAAACAATGGCAGGGTATGCAAATTCATACTATATTTTCTTTTGACTATTACAGGCAACTGATGGGAAAACTAGAAATGAGTCTTAAAGGTGTCCGTTCAAGAAAGATCTGAAACTTCCATACCCTATGCAAATCGTTATCTGATGATCTATTACATACATCCACAGTTCTAATTTTGTAGGACCAAATACTGATTGATAAAATTCAAGAACTTAACCGAAAAGTCTATTCTAATAACTTGGCCACTAAAAGTGATTTATTCTCGTACAATTTCTCACCTTTAGTACCTTAATTTGATGGAATTTGTTGCAGGGAAACCTCATTCACCATGAAATGTGTATAAGAAGGTAAACCTACTTCGTCACAAAAAAAAAGGAGTTATGTAGGAAGGCATTCAGATAGACAACTAATAGAAACTTAAGTGTAATATAGAGTACTCTTTCCATCCTCGAACTTATCTTAAGAAGGAAAAAGCGTTGAATTGTTGCCCTTAGAGCAAGCGTTTCGCACATACCCCCAGGTCTATGGAACAAGGGAGATAAATGGAGGAAATAGAAATTCTCTCTCACAAGCAGTTTAAGCTTTGGAGAGGACTTGCATGTACCAATCTATCTTCAGCTTCGCCAGCCACAGCAAGAAAACTATGAAACGCCAGCAAGAGCTACAAAATTGGGGTATAATCAAAACCGTGCAATTAAGTAGCTCTGCAAATTATTCTAAATATATTCACATTATTTTGATCCCAATTTCTCTTTGTGACAATGTGGGAGACTACAACTGCATTAGAGAAGATGGATCGACCACTGGATGCACGTATTTGATCACTTATCAGCTGCAATGGCTACAACTTATTCTTCCATTAGGGAGAAGTGGTATAAAAACCACAAATCAATATGCAGAAAAACTTGATTCAACGTGAGGTAAGGAAAGAAAACAGCTATGTAAGTAAAGTTGAGACGACAAACAATACGGAAAGGCTGCACGTTACTGGTGATTTTTAGCTTCTTAATATATTTATCACCTGAGATGGACAACTGATAACTATTTTGTTCACTGTTTTGTAAAAATTGTGGCAAGAAGTACATATTGATTTGGTTGAACATAATACTGCCACCAATCGATTCCATTGGTGATAAAATAGCTGATGCCAACTCAGTAGTGCTACTGAAACCGCTGGTATTGTTCGTGCACATTCCGTTACTGAGAGAGAAATACGTGTTGGGTTAGTCCAGCCCATCACGCTTGCTAATATATTTAAGAAACTTCATGTCATTAAATCAAGAAGCATTTCATGTAGTCTAAATCCGTGCAACCCAAAAACACAAGATGTTTAGAAGCCAAAAGGTTATTATATCTTCTTCCATTCAACCAAAAAAAGAACCATGTCAACAATAGATGCATTTTTTCATTCAGGTACTCGTGAAAAGGGTTACGTCATGTGTACCCACTTATTTATCATTGTCTTCATGGTCTTCAAACAAAAGCAGTTCTGTCGTCACATGTTATACATTGTGATAATAGGTGCTTGCACACATATAAGCAGGAGGACACCAATAATGATTACTATGGCAAAATAAATGTACAGAACGAAAGGTGCAAACAAGATATAAATAAAAGATGTAGGTACAAAGACAAGCTGTTTTTCAGGTTGTAAGTGAACTTACCCTACCAATCATATGATAAGAACGGAGTCCTAAAGTGTAACTGAAATCAACAGAATCTGTCAAACTTACAGCAAGCCAATAAGAATGGGACCAACAAAAAATGAATAGTCATGCCATAAGATATCATTCTCCAAAAAGGGCGTGACCAAGCAGACTCCTTTCATGCTGCTGATGGAGTGCAATGAAACAAGTCCCATGCAAAGATGAGAAGAAGGGGAGCACATTCTACAGCTCCCTTCCATGGCTCAAAATAGTTGGCAGCCTCCAACCATTCTGGACCTATGAGACAAGCAGTGGAGCCTACCAGAAGAAACAAACACATTCCTAGCTTGCCCAAGTACACAAGTAATGCATAGGTACGATTGTACAGTCCACTTACAACACACAACTCTCTGATTGAGAGGCAAACTCCCAACCATCATAGACATGCATACATGTATATAATTGTGATAATCTGATAAATTTCAGGGAAACTTATTCAGTACCAAGATGATAGAGAACAGAAATCAGAAAAAGACCCAAATATTTTAAGTACACATTACTTGGAAAAAAAATCATATGATGGGCCAAGGGCAACAAATCTGATAACAAATGGCCGACAAGAGATGTTCTGTCCTCAAGTTTGAAATTGAGATGCTGCACAAAGCAAAAGGATAAGTTCTCTTTATAATTGCAGGACATGGATATCTTAGTAAGAGTAATTAATGAAGAACCTTTTCATAGAGGAGAGATACAGGACAGATATAAAAACTCTTACCAGGTAGTTGGGAAGGAAATGCTGTTTGAAATTTAGCAAGAAAACTATTATTATCTTTACATAATGAAGATAAGAGACATTTTGATAAACTTAACAAATTCGGGTAATTTATAGGAACAAAAGCCCGGACTACAGATCAAACTTGATTTTAAGGGACAAGATAACAAAATAAAGGTAACAGGCTAGTAATGCAACCTCGGTTGAAAACATAAGTGACTTTACAATCTTCAGAACTAGATGAAATATCTTAACCTGAAAGTACCCCAAGTAGAAAGTGACATGAAACACTAGCTTGAAAAATAATATGGCCAAACAATGAACTACAATCAACAAGAGTATTTTAACTAATATCCACCATATTCTTTGCGCTACAAATGCAAAACCGATTAAATAGAAGATTCTCGAGGGATTTTCTTTACATACCGTAGGGGTCCCAAACATTTGTGCCGAGGGTTGCAAGTGGTTGTCACATAGGTGGAGGGCTGGAGAAGCACCAAAGAATTACAGGAACTATTATCCAGAAAGACAGATAGCCAAAATGTGGAGTTATTGAGGAAGGCTTCTGTTAAAGCATCCAACTCCAAACCAATTGGCAAAGAGTGGAGAGGCTGCCCAGGCTCATATACTAGTTTTGGAGGAGATAATTAACCAATGTGGGACAAATCCCAACACTCCCCTGAACGTGCGACCCCTGACTCGCACATGGAGAGGTAAACAAAGGATCCGAAACACACGGATCACAACGAAATAAAGTGCAACTATGGCACAAATAAAAGGGAAAAGCCTCTGAAAGCCTAGCTCTGATATCATGTTAAAGCATCCAACTCCAAACCAATTGGCAAAGAGTGGAGAGGCTGCCCATGCTCATATACTAGTTTTGGAGGAGATAATTAACCAATGTGGGACAAATCCCAACAGCTTCTTCAACTTGCTTGGTTAGAGGTTAGCAAATGATAAGCTAGCTGAACTAATCGTATGAATTACTTCAATGTGGCCGATCAAAAAAATATTTTCTTCAATGTGGAAAGTTTATTTGCCGTCCCATAACCAAAAAAATCCTAGTCGATTGGAAAGGGATTCATTCACAATATATGGAATAGGAAGGAGGCAAAACAAGTCAAAACTACCACAAAAATTCAGTGGATCCCTAACATCTGTAACATGACTACTCTAGAAACAACATACCGCTTTTTAACCAACCATTATAGATTCCAGAGCATTTTCAAGCTATCATCTCCAAAAGCACTAGAACAAAGACAATAGCAAGCAATGCAGACTAAGTAAAAAGGGGAGCCAAACATTTATGTGACCCTTGTCCAAATCATATAAGGCCGCAAAAGAAAATGACAAGAATATGACTTGACTTAAGCTATATCAAATGCAAGACTAAGAAAAAGGGGAGCCAGACATTAGTCACCCTTGACCAAATCATATAGGACTTTAGGAGAAAATGACAAGAATATGACATGACTTAAGCTATATTCAAGATATTAGCATATGGAGGCTTCTTGAAAAATAGTACCATGTATTAGTTTAACAACCCATTTAGCTAGAAAGGAAGGATTGAAGGTGGTCAATTGATGTCATACTTCATTTTTGAAGTTTTGTGAAACTATTTTTGCTTGACTTTTGTCAATTTCTTCCCGCAAATTACATTAGGGATAAGAAAAACTAAAGATTCAACTTTAGCAAATGCATTGACCGAGATGCGCAAGTAAGAGGAAATCCAGTAGATAGACAAAAGCTTCTACACATAATGAAACAAAAGAGACAAACTTTAAGTGCTTCAACCAACTTGGAAGGTTGCTTATTCGCGTTAGTTTCACTCATTATTCGTTTATAAGCTTTGTTGGTACGTGGATCTTCTTATTTCCCATGGGTAGAAAGGAAGGTGATTGCATTTTACTAAGTTTATTCTAATACCTACTTAACTAAGACGAAACCGAGTTAACTTGCAACATATATATCAGATTGCGTCACTACTAGAGAGAACGATATTTTCCTTATTTTCATGTCTTGTTTCTTTATGATTAGTAACCGAGGTATTATTGTCATTGTTTTGGCAAAATATATAAATACAGGTTAGAAGAAGGGGCAGATTATGCAACTTTAATCATTATCTCCATATTGGCAAATACTATAGCCTATGTACTTACCATGAGGGGATCAAGGTATCAAAGCCATCTTGTCCAACCCTAATAGACGTAACAACTCTAAAAACCATTGTAAGGTGATTAGGATGGACTAATATCTTTATATGTTTAGTGACTTGGGAATTTGTACAACATCAATGCCCAGCAATTGCAATTATCGAATTGCAACGAAGGATGGTGATTTTGGTGGAATAATTTGAAGTCATTGGGAGAGTCTTGAGATTTTCTAGTTAATTTTGAATCAAATACCATAGCTGTTCGATTTGTAATTTGGAGCTTTCCCCAAAAAGTATGGTAGTTGAAATCCATCATAAGGAGCCGTTATAACTTGTCAAGGACAGATCTACCATAGTTTTACTCATTTGGTGAGCTTTTAACATGCTTTTGTGAGTGTGTTTGATCGGGCTCGTGTACAATGTCCAAAACCTTGATTGTGCACTTTTTTTTATCTTGACAACTTATTAATTATTATTGTGTTTTCTAATATGCTTAGTGTATTACCTCTAAGCTACTAAATAGTGTCAATTACCTCTCCTTGGTATATGTTTTTAAAGTCTTTCTCAAGGGTAAGGCGAAACTGAGATACATAATAGACCTTCCTCCACTCAAAAGCTAACGCCATTCTTCTTGAATGGGAAGCTATAGATTCAAATGTTATGGCTGATTATGGCATAGTTTGGAACCTCATATCAAGACAATCATGAAGTTTAATGATGCTCCCAAGTCCCAAGCATATTTGAGACACTTGTGCACCCCGTAATGACCATGTCTAAAAAACCCTTGATTGAGTATTAAAGTAAGCTTAAGAGTTTCCGATCAAATATTACAATAGCATCACTTCACTGCCTACTTAGAGCAGCAAAAGCGTAATTGGGAAGATTTCAGGATTGCATCATCACTCTCTGATTTGAATCCCAATATTGATATTTTCGAAGAGATCCTTGCTTATTAAATGATTCTCTACCGCCTGCTCTTAATAGATGTTCTCTATTGTTACATTCATCCTTGGGATTACCGGCTAATCTGTCAAGTTTCCTAGCCCTTGCTCTCAAGTCTTCTACTTTAGATTCGACCATCAGTGTTTGTAGTTGTTGAATAGCTTGATATACATTGTTGGGCCCATTTCCTAATAGCTTTTGGGAATAGGTAACTTAACATGGTGTCAGAGCTCTTGTTGGGAGAGATTTTAGGTTCAAGTCTATAACTACAAGACGGGGTTACATGTGAGGGAGGGTGTTGAACAACTTGATATACATTGTTGGGACCATTTCCTTACAACTTAAGCTACTAATGGTAACTTAAAAATAGTTGTGTTGCTGTGGTAGGATGGACAGAGGAGATTGGACAAAGATGACTGTCCCACCCAAGTTCCAAAAAGCCTCCTAGTATTATTGATGCAGCTCAAACACTTATTGGAGGTCATTTACCAGCGTCGCATACTCCCAAGAGATCAACACTCTCCGAACGTGTCTAACGCTCAAATGAAAGCGTCCTATCTTTTCTCAATTTTTTTGCAAGACAATAGCAAGGGAAGTTCCCTTAGGTGGATGGTTAGTCACGTCTCTAAACTCAAACGACATAAGCCAAGAGAATGGGATAGGTTAGAGGCCCCGCGGTTCAGAAACTCGCCCACCCAAGAAGCAAAAAAAGGAGAAGTTGAGAGAAAAAGTTGGAGAGGGAAAGGTAATGCTCAGCAAGCAAAAACGGAAAAAGAACTTGAAATGGAACCCGTCTAAGTTTGAGCTAATCCATGTCCAGCTAACATCCACCCCTTTCATCCCGAAAATAGAGTCGGAAAGGCTGCCAATGGAATCCACTCACCTTATGTTCAACAAATATATGTACTAAAGACTGTCATGAACTTTTCTTGTTCACTACTAACCAATGATGTCCTTATATTTATCAAATGATGCTTTCATGTGTAAATTGTTCCCTTTTAGCTTGGGCGAACATTAGCTACTTTGGTTCAAGAAACATCTTGACGGGTGTACCTCTAATAGGAAAGGAGCAATCAATTGGCTCAAATCGTGACCAGCACTAAGCAGAAGAAAGAGGTTGATGCTTTACTTGATCCTACAAAAAGGCAAGAATGAAACATTCCGAACATAAGAAACTATTCAATGAAATTGAAGGTTATGACCCCAAGATTATCGTGACATCATTCAAACTTAGATGTGAATCTAAGGCTCCAAACTTTGAAGTCCTCTTTCTGGTTCCCTCGACTAACATGAACGAGCTAATGAACCGCATCGAATTACAAGCTAGGCTAGAAGAAGCAAAGGAACAACAATAAGTGGCCGAGGAGAACTCATCCAACAAGGAGGGAGGGAAGGAGAACTAAAAGAAAGCAAACAACTAACAAATAAATTCTTTACAATGGCCACAATGTTTTCTTACACGTGATACTTCAAAAATTTTACAACATGCCATTCTTCGGACAAATCGAGAAGTTTGTGGGGGATCCCAAATTTAGGGACTAGAAGTTAAGAAAGAGGACATATGACAACCAGTTGGAGGATTGGTGGTGGTTGGCCACTTGAAGGAGTTCATTAATGAAGAGAAGACCAAAATTACATCACCAAAGAACCAAGTCAAACCCAAAGATATCGATGCAATCAAAACCATCAATGGCATGGTGAATAAGGAGGCCGAGCACAGGCTAATAGCTAACTCTGCTATCCTAGTAAAACAGCTCGTGATGTAGTTTGAACCAACTGCTAAAAGGAGCCGAGTAGATAAGACATCACTATAGAAGATAACCTTTACCAGAGGAGATTGGACAAAGATGACTGTCCCACCCAAGTTCCAAAAAGCCTCCTCGTATTATTGATGGAGCTCAAACACTTATTGGAGGTCATTTACCAGCGTCGCATACTCCCAGGAAATGGCTGCAACACTTATAGAGTAATTTGTTTCAGCCAAGAGCATTGAAGTGCATAAGTTGAAGAAAATGGCTGCAACACTTAATCGTTTCAATTGTAATGTAAGTGTTGACCCCTTTTTTGATAGCATGAGAAAAAATAGTCCTAGATCAGCTCTGCAATTCATTTATCCTTCTCTCTTCTCTCGACAACAAAGGATGGAGAAGATTTGTTCATTTACCAAGGTTTGTCTCAACATGCAATCATCTCGTTCTTGCTTGTCAGGAAGACGGGTATCAAAGGTTGGTTTATTAATAAGCAAAACCTTCCTCAATGCTGAGACAAAGTATCTCCCAATATAAAAGTCGGCACTGGATTTGGTCATGGCATTAAGGATGCTTGCGCAATACTTCTAGGCTCGCACAATAGTTGTTTTGACCAAGTATCCTTGGAAGGCTATGTTCAGGGAGGCTAAACTGTAGGGAAGGATCTTTTGGTTGACTGTAGAACTCTGAATTTCTGTTGGGTCAACCTGCACTAGCTGAACCAAGGAAATAGGATGGTGTGGCATAGCCACAAGACATCCCTATCAGGTTAAGGCTGTTCCTTGCCAATTTCTTCAGAAGCTAGTGCTTACTTCTCCCAGGAGTTGTTTTGTTGTGGGCGGGGCTCTCATTTCTCAAGTTCCTCTGCTAGCCCAACTCCACCTTCTTTTCTTTCGGTAACGGGCGGCACAAACAATGTCCTTGTGCGGGGATGCAATTCACTAAGCTAGGCCAAAGAAAGACATCCGGCCCTATTTAACTGTCACATTCATTTTTGGAGAAGACATCCCGCGCAATGACATTATTTCTTCAGAAGCGGAAAGGGCAGTATGGCAATTTTGGAGTGCTCCCTTGAAGGGAAGCGTTATACCAGGAGTCAGAGTTGACAGCCTAGTATGCATGAGCCAGCCAATTAGCTTTAAGTGCATGCAAGGCCGAAAAGCGAAGTTTTGACACTAAGCCGGAAGAAAATGCGTTCGTCCCACAAATATCAAATCCTCATTTCTAGTTTTGACCAAGATAGAAAAGGATTGACAGGAATGAGATGGGCATGGGCCGAGAAATAGGGCTCAAGCCCGTTGGGCTAAGGACCAGTGGGCCGGACTTGTGTAACATGCAAGGTAGACCTCAAACACTTGTGGACATGAGGTTTTTAGGTCAAAAAAGGTTATATCAACCTCGACCAGTATGTCTGGTTTGCCTAATCCAGCCACCTCTCGGTCGGTGGCACTTAC
>BPLS01010230.1:0-12039 GCA_019656275.1 Rhododendron kiyosumense | reverse complement strand
AATTTTGATTATGCCATTGTAGACATGTATATTGCTAACCTTAGCATCTCTTAAATGAATAATCAAAAGTTAATATGACAACTTTTAGTTATCAACTTTCGATTTTAGTATTGTGAATACCCAAAGCCTCTGTTTGTAATGTCTAATCAAAACCTTCGGTATTGGATTGAGTAGTTTTTAATTTCTTGTTATCGGTTTTACATTTGCACTTAATATTGCAGCTGGCATCGAAACATAGCGGGTCCAGTGTCATGGACCCGCATATGCAGGAGTGAGACTCTTCGGTCCTGTGTCCTAGGATGACTCTCATATCGGGAGTTTTGGGTTGAGTTGTGTGTGTGTGTTTAAGGGTTGACCTCATACTCTCTCTCAATCAGCAATTGCCTAGTTGGAGTGGTAAGTGGAATTACCCTTCTACCCTCTAACAAAAAAAAAGTGTCACGGACCCTATCAAACCTCGTTAAATAATTAACAAACTCTGACATTGGGCTGGGCTAAAAACAGCCTATCTAAATATTTTGGAAAAATAACGGCTAAGGACGTATTTTGATAATTAATATCTGCCAAGGATATTTTGTTCATTAACAAATGTTCTTAGCACGTCCTTAAAAGATACTCCTGGACCGTCATTTTCCCAAATGTTTTTACGTAATTGAGCGAGCGAGAGGTTAAACTACCAAACTAGCCTAATGGGCTAGCCCAGTTGCTGGGCCTATGAGTTATGAGTTCTGATCCAAACCCTACCCCTACCTGTGTACGTAATGAAGTGTTTGGGCTCCTTAGTCCAAAAGAAACACCCAAAAGTAGTAATATGTAATGGGTACCATAACAACACGAACTAACTAATTAACTGAACTCAAGGGTGCACTTAGGCCAAAAAGTCTTTGGCCTAACGGTATTAGAGGTGTATTTTATGTACTAGGAGAAAGGAGGTCCGAAGAGCAAATATTTTTCCACACAGATAATAGATCGGAATCTTCAGTTATAACTTCGGGTTTTCCCATTTCAAGTTGGTTGTCTTTATTGAAAATGCAAGTTGATTGCTCCACTTTCACTGAAGACAATCCTGATCAGAAACCTTGAGCTTCCCCGTTGTAATTTTCTCCTATGAGCATCCACCTCACACTTGTTACTTCCGGGCCGGTCCTGAGGTAAGCCCCACAACCCCTCGGGCTGGGGCAACCAAAAAAAAGAAATTATTTAGGTATAAATATAAAAAAGTTCCCATAAATCTGGGCAAGTCCTTCGGAATTTATGGTGCGAATAATGTTGGAAATCCGGTCTTCAAAATGATGAAAGTGATGGGATCATCTCTTCAAAATTGGAACAGTAGAAGCATTCGACTCATGTTGGAGAAAGCTTTTCTAAAGATAATATTTGCCCCTACCAAAAGGTGTGCATTGGGTTACAACAAAACCGTCTTCAAGATAAATCGAATCCGAACTCTAAATTCTTTCTATTTGCGTTTGCACAAATGAAGACAGACAGAATATCCCCTAAACGAACGTAAAAGAACCAAGAACTGATATTCTATTTTGTGGGATAATAGAATTTCGGTTTGCCATTCAAACAAGAAAATGTGTAAAGAGAAAGAGAGCAATTCAGTATAGAATTTCCGGTATATCGAATTAATGACTTAATCAATGGCCTATTTATAGACTTATAGGTACCACAATGTAAAAGGTTGTGTCTTTAGAAGAAACACACATTAGAATAGTCATGTCTTTTAAAGACATTAGTTAAGAAATGTCATGTCTATTAAAGACATTTAATTAGAAGGAAACATGCATTTTGGTAGGAACCCTTTCATGAAATATTTAATTTAGAAGTGTCATGTCTCTTGGAGGCACGCCCATGTTTCACATTCTTTCCCAAATGAACACACCCTAATTTAATGGGTGTTACAACCAATTACATAAAGTCACAACCCATGTGAAAAAGGCGTAGTAACCTTTTATAAAAATCTCACTCGGTATCTTTCCAAAAATTCCAAACTAAAATGCAATTTTATTTTGAAAATCTCCAACAAATAACACAGCAATGGTGGGAGGGAGGAAGGCTCTCAAATCTGGGCAATTCCTAAGAGAAGAACCCATGGCTACGAGAGAGATCTAGGGAGATCACTGGGGTTTCAGTTGGGATTCTCTTACTACTAATGATTCGATTAATGAATATTGTAAGTTATTCAATTTGTAAAGTTTCTATTTTGTTTGTAAAAGTAGTTCAAAATTCAATTTTTTTGTCACTCAGTTAAAAATTAATTTTTTTTGTCTCTCAGTTAAAAATTCAATTTGTAAAGCTTGATTCTGTAAGTGCTTTCACAAACAAAATAACTCAATTGGGCAGCGGCAGATGCTTGATCAAAGCATTCCATTCTTGATTTAAAAAAAATTCTTAAATTTAAAGCGAAACAAGTACTATATAATCAAGCACTTTCAAGTACTTGCTGATAATGGGGAGTTAGTGACCATAAAAAATTAAGCTCTTCAAAATGGATTAATCATCGAAGTTTATAGAAAACTCAAGAAAAGAACAAATGAATCACAAGAAGAGAGAGAGGGAGAGAGAAAAGAACAAATCTGAAATCCCAATTGTAATCTGTTGTTCGTTGTGTTACAATGCTGAGATGAGTGCTTATGTACTTGCACGACACAAGTACAGCTGTCCTGACAGCTGGCCCAACAAAGTACCTACTAAACCATCTTAACCAAACTAACAACTCGACTAATTATGTTTTAACAAACACCTAACTAATGTGTTCTCTTTACAGCCCCCTGCAAACGCATGGGAGTATCCATGACCATGAGTTTGGCCTTCAAAGAAAGAAACCTGTCCACAGATAGAGATTTAGTGAATATGTCTGCAATCTGTGCCAATGTACCAATGTGCTGTACCAATATTTGTTTGCTAAGCACTTTCTCGCGAATGAAATGATAGTCCACCTCCACATGTTTTGTTCTGGCATGGAAGATGGGATTAGAAGCCAACGCAATAGCTGACTGGTTGTCACACCAGATAAGATGAGGTAAAGAAGGAGACACATGCACATCAAGAAGCAACTGCTGAACCCAAGACACATCCGCTGCAGTCTGAGCCAAAGACCTATATTCAGCTTCCGTTGAAGAGCGAGCAACAGTGTGTTGCTTCTTTGCACACCAGGAAATCAAGTTAGACCCTAAAAACAAACAGAATCCAGTTGTTGACCGGCGATCCACATGATCACCAGCCCAATCAGCATCACTAAAACCAGTCAAAGTAAGAGGACTAGGCACAAAGTATAAACCTTGATGAATACTCCCCTTGATGTATCGCAGAATTCTTTTGACAGCAATGTAATGACTCTGTCTAGGAGCATGCATATGTTGACAGGCGAGATTAACGGCAAACGAAATTTCTGGTTTAGTTAGAGTGAGATACTGTAATGAACCAACCACAGTCCTATACCAATGAGGATTCTCAAATAATGGATCAGGATCCAAACTTGCTGGCTTAGTTGAGGAAGGGGAAGGACTGGGTTTACATTCATGCATCCCAGATTTAACAAGTAAATCTGTAGCATATTTACGCTGAGAAAGAATCAAACTTTTACCATGGTTTTCAACCTCTATCCCCAAGAAATAACTAAGAACACCCAGATCTTTCAGCACAAATCTTTTGCCAAGAACTTTGATCAACTCAGAGATATAAGTTGCATCGCTTCCAGTGATTATGATATCATCAACATATACAAGAATCAAAGTCACACTGTGATCATTCTTAAGAGAGAAGAGAGAAGGATCAGCCTTACTATTGACAAACCCTTGTTGAAGAAGAAAACTGGAAAATAAAGAAAACCAAGCTCGTGGTGCCTGTTTTAACCCATATAAAGCTTTATTCAGTTTGCACACATAATCAGGATGAGAAGCGCTTTTGTAACCAAGTGGTTGTTTCATATAAACCTCTTCTTCAATTACTCCATGCAAAAATGCATTTGTAACATCTAGCTGTCGTAGAGGCCAATTATAATGCACGGCTAGACTAAGAACAATTCTAATGGTTGGTTGCTTGACCACAGGACTGAAAGTTTCTGTAAAGTCTAAACCTTCTGCTTGTTGGTTCCCATTAGCGACCAGTCTTGCTTTATAGCGTGCCACACTACCATCTGAATGTCTTTTAATTTTGTAGATCCACTGACATCCTATCACATTAGCCCCAGTGGGAGGAGGAACAAGAGACCAAGTCCCTTGTTGAAGAAGGGCTTGATACTCCTCTGCCATAGCAGATTGCCACACAGAGTGTTTAACAGCTTCAGAAAAATGAGATGGTTCAGTGTGTGGAAGAGTAGGAGTACAAGCAACTGCAGTCAAACTCACAATGGACTTAGGTTTGACTATCCCATGTTTAGCTCTAGTAGCCATAGAATGAGAGTTAATAGGAAAGGACTGAGGTAAAAGCAAAGGACTTTGAGTAGGAGACGCATGACAAGGACCAGATGAAGAAGACAAAGAAGTAGCAGATGAAGAACTAGAAGGAGGACTAGAAACAGGAGATGTAGGAGTGGAAACAGAAATAGAAGCAGAAGAAGAACACACAGGAGACTCACAGAAAAATTCAGGTGGAGGAGGCACGGAAACAGAAACAGGATCTAAGAAGGGAATATTGGAAGAAGAGGAGGTCTGCAAAGAACCATCAGAAAGAGGAGAAGAAACTGAGACAACTATATCATCAAAAGAGGTTAAAGGAACAGTAAAAGCAGGAGTAACAGAGATAGTATCAGAAGAGGGAGTAATGAGAGTAGGATAGGGAAAATCATGTTCTATGAACTTGACATGTCGAGAAGTGTAGACTTTTGTTGTTTTAGGATCATAACATCTGAACCCCTTGGTGTTATCACAATACCCTAGGAAAACACAAGGAGTGGACCTTGGAAGCAATTTATGACTTACATATGGTTTAAGCCAAGGAAAACAACAACAGCCAAAAGGTTTAAGATTGAAATAGTTAGGAGAGGTTTTGTACAACAGAACATAGGGGACTTGAAACTTTAAAGATGTGTGAGGTAAACGATTAGCTAAGTACACTGCAGTGGTTAAAGCTTCCAACCAAAAGGTAACAGGTAAACTAGCTTGAAGTAAAAGAGTAATGGCAGTTTCAATCAAATGTCTGTGTTTTCTTTCCACAAGACCATTTTGCTCTGGAGTATGAGGACATGTAGTTTGATGAACTACACCAGTAGAAAGAAACAAATGAAGAAGAAAATGATTGATGAATTCACCGCCATTATCACTTCTAACAGTTTGAATGGAAGTACCAAATTGAGTTTGAACATATGCTTTGAAAGCAGAAACCTTATACTTAACCTCTGATTTGTAGTGCATAGGAAACAACCAAGAATATCTTGAAAAATCATCAATAACAAGAAGATAATATTTGAAACCTTTATTAGAGGCAACAGGTGATGGCCCCCAAACATCCATGTGTACTAATTGAAAAGGAGCAATAGTTTGATTGTTGGAAAGAGAAAATGGGAGTTTGTGACTCTTAGCCATATGACAACAAGTACAATCAGGCACAAAAGAACTGTTAACAGGTAGACTAAACTGTTTTATTAAAGCAGTAAACAAAGGAGTACTTGGATGCCCAAGTCTTCTGTGCCACAACTCTGCTGAAGTAGATTGACTAAGAAGGGCAGTAGTTGAAACAGCTTCTGAGGAAAAAGCAACTCCTGAAGGAGAAGACACAACTCTAGAGTGATTCAGAATAGGGTACAAGCCCTTGTGACATGGGCCTCTGTAGAGAATCTGAAGTGTGGACTTGTCCTGAATGACAAGACCATTGGAATCAAAGGTAAGTAAACAGTTATTATCTTTAGCAAATTGATGAACAGAGATAAGATTGTGAGTAATGTGAGGAGTATGCAGAATATGTGAAAGCTGAAAATTAGCATTAGGTGTAGGAAGTAAGCCATTACCAGTATGAGTGACATGCACTGTACTCCCATTTCCAACCAAAACACCTTCATTCGTTGTTGTTGGCTGAGGATGTTCCAAATTCAGGTTTTGCATATTGTTGGTAATGTGGTTTGTCGCCCCACTATCAAAATACCAAGGTGGAGTAGCAGAATTGTTGAAGGTATCAAAACTGCAAACAGTAGAAGATGTGGTAGGAGTTTGTTGCATAAAAGAGCTTCCATATGGTCCAGAAGAAGATGGAGGCATGACAAACGCTTCGGTAAAACCAGCAAACGGAGCAGGGGGAGGCATCTGTGATGAATACTGAGGAACACCATAAACTGATGGTAAAGGCATCTGTGGGACAGACTGAGAAACACTCTTAAAACCACCATTAGATCGAACAACCCCTGTATTGTGTGCAGGAGATCTAAACATCTGTGGTGAAACTCCCTGGAACATAGGGATGGTATTCTGAGGAAAACCAGGCATCATATAGTTTGTCCAAGGTAATGACTGCGAGACACCTGAGTGACCTCTCCACTGAGAACTTGGACCAGCAAAAGACATATTGTTTGGTCTATAATAACAGTAATTAGTAGAATGATTGTTCTTGCCACAGATGTCACAAGGTCCTCTAGGAACATATCTTCCCCCTCTGCCTTTGTTGAAAGGCCTGAAATGTTGTGAATAATTCTGTGGAAAGTACTGAAATTGTTGTTGTGGTGTAGGAGGAAAAGCAGCAAATTGAGATGGAGATGCACCAATTGAAGACTGAGGTGTAGCCAGAGGAGGCACAGAAGGTATAGATGACATAATGCCTGGAGTCTCATGGGATTGAGACGTATGTCCATGAGCAGCAACAAGAATAGTGCTAACTTTATCTGTCTCAGTAGTTTCTTTATTTAGCTGCTTTTCTTCACTCTTTAACATAGTAACAAGTTCATCAAAACAGACCTTATGACCCCTAGTGCGTACAGCCCTGACTGCAGTTTTGAGTCCATTAAAAGCTGTAGGTAAGCCTTGTAGAGTGCGAAACACAAGCTCATCATCCTCAACAGGACTTCCAGCTGCAATCAGCTTTTGTGCTATATCTTTGATATCATCAATATAGGCCTCTATTGTAGAGGTTTTGGACAAAGTGTATAACTGATCCCTAAGTTCTTGAACATGACTTTCTGATAAGAAATTATATCTATTGGAGAGGGATTCCCACACCTGATGAGCAGTTTTTAACCCTAGAACGTATGGCAGTGTGGTTTGAGACAGTGATGCAGTCAAGCACGATCTAATTTGGGAATCAATCAGCCGCCAGAGAGAAAAGGTAGGATTTGGAGTAAGATTACCTTGATCATCTCGAATCTGAGGCAGTGGAACTGGTTCAGATCCATCAAGATAGCTAAAGAAACCATTCGCATCTACAACATTTTCCACCTGAATCCGCCAGAGTAAGTAGTTGGAGCTATCCAACTTGATGTTGACAAGAGAGTGAAAATTAGAAACAAGAAAAGCGAGAGCTGAAGGTAAAGTAATTGTAGTTGAAGTCGAGGTTGCGGAATCAGACGCCATAGCTTGTGCCCTAATTTCTGAGATTAGAAGAAGAAAGAACAGGGATCGAAGGACTCTCGTCTCAGATCGGCTCTGATACCATATAGAAAACTCAAGAAAAGAACAAATGAATCACAAGAAGAGAGAGAGGGAGAGAGAAAAGAACAAATCTGAAATCCCAATTGTAATCTGTTGTTCGTTGTGTTACAATGCTGAGATGAGTGCTTATGTACTTGCACGACACAAGTACAGCTGTCCTGACAGCTGGCCCAACAAAGTACCTACTAAACCATCTTAACCAAACTAACAACTCGACTAATTATGTTTTAACAAACACCTAACTAATGTGTTCTCTTTACAGCATCAAGTATAAGCTTCACAGAGAGTGAGAAATGTTCACACAATTTTTACACACTTTTTAGGTGAGTGAACAACATTGTTCTCCCTTTGACAGTGCAAATAACAATCCTCTATTAGTAAATAATATACCACAATCATCCCCTCTTTCAAGTGAGAAAGAAATTATAGAAGGATGCTCTCTTCGTTATCTTCATGCAATTGCAAGGGAGCTTTAGAAGATTCAACTGAAAGCAATGAATAGTTACTGCAAGCATGATTGCTACTTGAACATTGAATCCGATCATTAATGTCTGAACATGTGGTCACAACCGATGATGCATAGCTAGGCACGCACATGGAAGGTGAAAAATATACAGGTACCGGCATTTGTGATGGCAGGACGGGCAATGGAGCTTCAAATTTAAGACTATTGATCGCTTGCCTAATGGATGGCCAGAGTTTAGAGTTTGAAGTCAGGGTAGCAGCACCATAACCCAACCAATATTAACTGCTCTACTTGATGTTTATCGTAGTCTATTGTGAGATCCTTATAGACAGCTTCAAAGAGTTGCCCTTTCCCATAGCGGCTCCAAACCCACTCTAGTATTACTACCTGACCCAGATTCCTATTGCCCTCCACCGGCTTTCTTAAACATGCTATTTCAAGGGCAACAATACTGAAGCTCAAGACATCTGATTCTTTACTTGCTTTGCATGTGCTAACACACTTTGGAGCAAGGTACCCCATGGGGCCGGCCATGACGGTTGTTTCTAAGCCCAACTCATGGTCCACAAGCCAAGCCAAGCCAAAATCGCCTAGCTTGGCATTGTAGTTTGAGTCCAACATGATATTACTCCACTTGATGTCTCTATGAACCACACATTGCTCCCACTCTTCATGAAGATAGAGGATGGCAGAAGCCAAGTCGAGGGCTATTTTGTACCTCACTGTCCATCTTAGCTTGGATTTGCCACCTAAAAGATGGTTATCGAGGCTTCCGTTTGGCATGAACTCGAAAATGAGAAGGAAGTCTCCTTGTTCATGGCACTAACCAATGAGCTGAACCAAATTCCGATGTCTCAACCGACTAATGGTCTTCACTTCTGATTTGTATTCTTTTTTTGCTTCGATCCTTTGGAGATACACTTCACGGCTATTTCTTCTTGAGTACCACTTAACACACCCTTGTAAACACCTCCAAATCCACCTTGTCCGAGCTTTCCCCCTTTGAAAAAATTGTTTGTTGCGTGACTTAGTTCGCGGAACGTGAATCTCCATGGCCCCGTGCCTTTCTCAAAGTCGTCATCATCATCAGTAGAAGCATCAACTCCCATTTCATTTTTTCCCCACGAATTAATTTTTTTCCACTTCATGAACCAAAACAAGCCAAGTACTCCACAACTCAAGGTACCAATAATCACAGCAAAACCAACCACCAGACTTGGGTTCATCTTATGATCCATTCCCGTGGAGAGACCCGTACCCGTTGAGGGCGGGGGGCCCCAAGGTTGAATTGTTGGAGGTTGAGGGCGGGGGTCCTGAGGTTGAATTGTAGGATCCCCCTAAGGTTGAATTGAAGGTCCAAGAAACAATATTATGTATTTCTATCCAATCGCCTGTAGCAGCCGAAAAACCAACACTAACCCACTCAGGCAAAACTTTCGTTAAATTAACAACATAGGAAAGGGTATAATTCCCTTGGAAAACAGGATTCTCCGCGTAAGTTAGATAGACACTCAAAGTTGCTGTAGTGGAATTATAATTGACCCAAGCATTTGCTGTTGTTCCGTTCTTCATAGTAGTATTCCACGTGACATTGGCCACGGAGACGATCGAGTTGATATCGATACCAACATGGTCTGCGCTCGGATCCCAAGTATTTTGAAAAGTATCAAACTCAACGGCCACAATCTGATTGTTGGTATGATTGAAGGCAAGGGAGTTGTCAGAACGACCAAGACATCCTCCAGAAGAATCATCAGGGATTGTAGCATCGACGGGAGAAAGGAAGAAGGCGAGTCCATTGCCGGCAGTGCTGAGGTTAAGTGCATTTATGTTGAAAGAGAATTGGGTGTTGAAGTCTGTCAAGTTTCCGGTCTCGGAGTCCCATAGGTGCATGGCCTGCGCGATACGTGGCCCTTCCGATGCTAAATGAGAGGGAACTGTCGGCTTGGTTTTTTGTGAGTTCGATTACTCCGCTGGCTTCAAAAGCATCCCCTTGAATCCTTGATAGTGCATGTCTTGGTCAATGGTCATTTGGGTTGAAATTTGGAAAGTTGAAGGAAATAGAGTTTGCAAAGGGGAAGAGTAGAAATAAGAAGAGAATTGTTTGTGAATGTAGGATTTGGAATCTTTTAACTCCATCGGAATTCTTTGGTCCATCTGAATGAGACGGTACGTTTCGAAATTCTGTACCAAAATTAATTTAATTGGTACTGCGCGTACCATATCCTTGTCCTTATTCCTCAGTTGTTTGCTGTTGGACATATATTTGTTTTATGTATCACATTGGATCGATCTCACCCTGCAACTGCTGTCTTTTGTCACAATAGTCTTGTGATGGAAGACTTCAATTGTGAATTCATCTCCAAGTGATGAAAGGCTTTGCATGGAATGAGAATGATACTTATAGCTAGAGGTACATGCATGCATTGGGGAGTCCGGCTCCTCTTCAATCCATAGGAAATTGGAGGGTCGTCCAATTTTAATTCAATGGTCAGGATAATCCTAGCATCTCCAGCCCCAAAACTCATATGGTATTCTACGGGCATCCATTTACTCTCCAAATATTTTCCAATTATCGCATCTTAGGCATCAATTTACCAAATTCCAAACATTAATAAAATTTCATATCGTAACTTTAATAACAGGTGTAGGTTTAAAGAACTATAAGATTCACAGAGTTAATCAAAGAACTCCTTTTGCATTTCTTCTAAAATATTTTTTCTATAAAAATTATCTTGCGTTCAATTACTTACTCTTGCGATTTTTTCTAATTTTCATAATTGATTTTTGATTTCAATTTTCTTACATACAAGAACAACTACATCAATGAGCATATGACAGTGCGAAGCACACGTGAAAATACAATAGTATCGGTAAAAAAAAAAATTTCATGGGCTACATAATAAGATAATATCAGTGAAAAAAAGATACTAAAAAGAAAAAATTTATTGATATAATATTAGTAAAAAAATTCTCATGAGCTATATGATATCAGTCGAAAAAATCCTCATGAGCTATATAAAAAATGTTTTTCAAAGGCAAGTTTAACGGGGAGAGAATATGTCATTCAAAAAAAAGAATTTTTTATAAACTTCGAAGAAAATTCATTAATCTTATGTAATTGAAAAATGTTTGATTAACCCTGTGAATTTGATAGTTTTTTGAACCTGCACTTGTTATTAAAGTTACGATATGAAATTTTACTAATGTTTGGAATTTGATAAATTGGTGTCTGAGATGTGATAATTGAGAAATATTTGGGGAGTAATTGGGTGCCTGTAGAATACCATATAAGCTTTGGGGCTGGAGATACTAGAGTAATCCTAATCGTTGAATTAAAATTGGAGGAGTCTCCAATTTCCAATGAATTGGAGAGGAGCTAGACTCTGCACTGGGATCGTCGTGAATAAGAACATGGACAATTAATATTTCTAAATCCAGTGCTTTAGGTGTCATGAAAGGTCAGAATGAATATTCTTTCTTCTTTTGTGTGTTTTCAACGGGACAAAAATAGCCTCACTTGCAAAATACACATCTTCTCATCGTCATTTTCATTGTCAAAACCTGAAGGCCACGATCCACCAACAGCCACAATCACTGCACCACCACCACGACGCCGCCAAACTCTCCTGCCCTTCCTCGCCTGGCCGGGCCCGGTCACTCGACATAGTAAAAAAACTGCCAAAAAAATCACTGTTACCCCACGACATCCCACTTTCTCTCTTTACAAATTAGGCCGTTGCCGGTGATGATGCATGACAGCTGGCGATGGCGAGAGACCATTGACTTTCTCTCTCTCTATCTCTCCTCGATCTAGATCTGAAAATCTCAGCCTCCATGGTGACAATTGTCGACGAGTAAACTCTCATCTACATCAACGAGCTCCTTAGAGTCGTTGCTGGAAAGTTGCAGTCGCCAGTAGGGGAGGAGGAGGTACAAAGTCCGTGGAGAGAGAGAGAGAGAGAGAGAGAGAGAGAGAGAGAGAGAGAGAGAGAG
>BPLS01010229.1:0-11127 GCA_019656275.1 Rhododendron kiyosumense | reverse complement strand
TTTGAACTGTGCCGTAGAATCCCTAATCAACTTACAACAGCAGCAACAAGAAGACCAGAATTAGCTGCTTTGTTTACTTGGAGTAACTATAGAATATATCTTTTTATAGCTTTTATTTGGTTTTTTGGTTTTCCATTGTTTGTTTATAAGGGCACAATAATTTTAAATGTTGGGAAAATTTGTGCTCGGCAAAAGGGTGGAGGGAAGGACGACCGCTAGAGCCATTGCACCTAGGGATTTCACACTTACCGCGGGTTCCGTGGGGAACAATCATCCACAGGTTTCTCCCGTGTCACGTCCCAAATTTTACTGGCGGTTGCTCAACCCCCAAATTTGGGTGTCAACACCCTGCACATTTTTTACTTGCAAACAAATACATGCAGCATTCTTAATGAGTTTGTACATTCCATCAAATTTAACTGAATATTCGAACCAATGAGAAGGAAACATTGTTGCTTGGTTTATTGAATCCCTAGTATGCTGTCTTCACACTAATTATGAACATCAAACTTGAATACTTGGACCAATATACCCTAAGTAGTAATGCTCCTACTCTAATTTCTAATTGTTTTCATAGCTCCAAACAGAATACTATCAATAGTTGCAATTACCGTTTTGATTTTCTTTTGTTCCATGTAATAAATGAGTGGGAATCCATTGAAGATCTCAAAAAAATAAAAAAAGGAAAAAGAAAAGAGAGAGAGTTAAGATTGTTCCTTCTTCTTTTTTGGTGCCTTTTAGCCTTATTAGTGTTTGGGTCTTTGGACTATGTACGACTTCTTTTGTCAATGAAGTCTCTCCATAAAAGAATACATACATGATAAACAAAAGCACGTGCACAAACACACATAATTGGATCTTCTTTAGTTCTTAATTCGGACATAAGTCCATATTTACTACAGCCTTGAATTAATCAATGGTTCAATTTTGCTTAGTGACTCTAAGCGGCTCTTTGTGTTAAGAATTTTTAAACAAATTCAAAGCATTGATTATATCAATGTATGGTCCAGATTTGGAGTGTCCTGTACAGTCCAAGTAGAGGATCTGAACCCATTTGTGTCTGCTTGGTTATAGGAAGCTTCGATGAAGTAACAGCAAGAGAATTACCCAACGTCCTTATAAGAAGAAGCCAATTTGAACAGGTAAAAATCAAACCAGAAATTTCTTGCTTCTTACTTTTACCTAAGACTAATGTTATTGGGGTAATATTATTTGGAAACTGATATTAACACTCCAAAAATTGATGGAGACACTCCAAAAAAACAAAAGAAAGTAGCTTTGGAATTACATTGATATTGGAGTGCTTCCATCAATTTTTGGAGTGCCAATATCAATTTCCTATTATTTAACCAGATAAACCTGTGAATATTAAGCTGATCATGATGTAAGATTGGCCGAAAATATCTCAGCATATCCCACCATCTTCTTAACTCCCCATTGACTAATGAGAAAATTGATGCAACTATTCTTTGGTAGTGGGTATTATTAATATTAGAAACCTTGAGCTAACTCTTTAAATTAATTAAGCTCAATTAATCTTATACAGTAAGTGAATTATCTGGAATTCTGCGGCATTGTTCCTGGTAAACCTATTCATTTATCTTTATTTAAATAAAATATTAGTTATATGATATGGTCTCTGCTTTGGCCGCATGGAATTTTTTTTATCAGAAAGGTTCCCATGCTATTAAAAAAATGATACTCCCTCCGTCCCAAATTGATTGTCCCGTCCGCAAAACGGAGTATTAAAAATAATGCAATTTTTTCAAGAAAAAATTCAAACTTTTTTCACAAATTAAAAATTCTCATTGATATCTAGTAAGTTGTTGAAAAACTTTTGATTTTTTCTTGCAAAAATTGTATTATTTTTAACACTCCGTTTTGCGGACTGGACAATCAATTTGGGACGGAGGGAGTACAAAACAGAAATCCTGTAGTAAGGGAGCATCACGTACAGACGGTAGTACCTTACCTATTCCTACACCTCACTTCACATTTTTTAACAAAAGGAATGTATATCGATTAAAAACACAACACAAATAAAATGTGACCGAGGAGTAACATATATTCTTTGTAAATGCATACTTTGAATAGCTTGCGTCCATTTGACTGGAAAAGAAAAACAGAGGTTTGACTGTGATCCAATTATCTGGAAATGGTTGCTTTGTACTCTCGTGGTTGAGTTCGGCTGACGGAATATGTCTGCTGATTAAGAGTTTGGTGTAATAAAAAAAAAAAAAAGAAGTGTTTGGTGGAACAAATAAATTAAAAATTACATACTTTCGACCAATTACAAGGGTCTCTTTAGCGCGTTAGTACACCATGTTAAGGAAATCGAGTCCAACATTACTTGAAAGTGAAATGAATAATCACTTAATAACATTTAAAACCTTTTCATTCATAGCCAATTGGCTTTGAGATGGATATAAAATTTGTATATGATATCAAAGCGGGGTCTGTTTCACCCCACATTTTATAAAATTCACAATCCACACCCCACGATAACAGACCAGCGAAAATGCTGCACGATAATAGGACCCAAGAAACAGGACACACAAGTGACAGACTTCAAATGCGGCTGCACGTGAGGATGGATGTTAAGGAGATAGAGTCTCACATTGCTTGGAAGTGAAATGAGTGATCATTTAATAACATTTGGATTTGGAACCTCTGCACTCATAGCCAATTGGCTTTGAGATTGGCTATAAAATTTTTACACACCGCAGGGGTGTAGTAAATGTCGGGTGCGCCCTGTAGTTTTGTTTACATCATAATTTTGTAAATTAGTCAATATTGATCGACTGGGTCAAATTGTGACACATGTCGATGATGTTTGGGCTATTTCAAAATACGATTTACACGTGTCAAAGGACTGATTGACGGTTAAAAGTATTTTCTTATGACAATTTACAAGCAGATTGTTGCAGAGTAGTTAACAAAGGCAGTTGAAAGAGGCAAATACAACATGGCATCGTGTCAAGCAACCGCCTGATCAAGAACGTGGAGAAAGAAGAGGGAAAAGAAGAAGTAACCGCTTGATTCAAATTAAAAGAGAGAATTCTGTCAAGTTTGAATTTCAAGCCAAAGTGGCAGCCTATAAATACAATAATTGAAAACAATTAGAAACCCCACTCAATCGCTCAAATGCTTCTATTTTTATCTGTACTTTACTTTTCTTGCATTAGGAGTAGCTTGTAATGTAACCGTTTATTCGATTGTGTTCTCACTGTCGATCAACTTCCATTACGAAGAATAATAAAGTTCATTTGTTGTTATTCTTCCATCCACATTCACTTCACTAAATTTGCTTCCAGAGAAGTTATGAAATACGGCAAGGAACCAAATTTCACCACCACACACCCACATTCCAGCACTTCAAACATTTCTTTGTCGATTATCGACAGTAAGTGAAAAATAGACAAACAGCCCCCATCAAGATCTCATTGTCATAATTTGAACAAGTGCTGAGGAATTATGCAGAGACAGTAGGAAAGATGATGCCGAAGCAAGTACCTGAGGTTTTTTATTTTTTTGATCCACAGTACCTGAGACTGCTAACATATATTCACTTTACTAAAAGTATTTTCTCGGGGGAAAGTTTATATTACATATCCTTTAAAAGGGTGTATCATATGCACATATTTTATGGTTCATTCATAATTAACATTTTAGTGTGTTTCGTAACTTTTGTTCTAGAATTCATAACCTTTCAACACTACGATTCGTAATATTTTCATTATGATTTATAATATTTTGATGTATTTCATAACTTTTATAAGATTCGTAATTTTTTAACAATACGATTTGTAACATTTTCTCTACAATTCATAATATTTTGAAGATACATATGATACACACTCAAATAAAATGTGTGTATTATAATTTTTCCCTTTTCTCGAAAACAATTATCTTGCACTAGCTAGTTTCTTGACTAGTGAACAGTAGCAGCCTTAGATGAATATAGCTAGGTTCCCTTCACGTTTATTTTCCAGTAGTTCTGATGACGCAGGAAAAATCCTTGCTAGGCAGCGTAGCCACGGTATTTCCTCTTTCGTGACAATAGGTTTTCCCTTTTAAGTAACGGTCCCACTATTGGGTGCATAGTTGCACCGGTTAATGTTCTTATCTTCGGTAGCACTGTATTCCTCGTACAGTCGAATGAGATAATAACGGCATTATTAGAGACGAGTGCAATGTCAGGTATGGATCATTTTTTAAGAAAAAAAATAAGTTTGGCCTAAGATTTGAAGAGTTTTTTCGTGCGGCTTTTTAAAGTTATTTTCTCTTAATTCTTGTGCAAAATTTGGGTGAAATTTTTACATTATATATTCGTCTCGAGGAGTGGTATTGGAAAAGTATAAAAACACAAGACATAGTTGCAAAAAGTTCATATAAGACGAAGAAAAAGATTTAAGGAAATTTTTAGGTCGGCCCCCAAAAATAGGTTTGGACCTAATTTAGTCCTGCACAATTATTTTCATTTTTTATTCCAACCATGCCCCTTCCTTCGTTACGCGCGATAAAACATCTAGTATAGGAAAATTATCCAATGCTCCATGAGCATTGGTGCACCATTAAATATTATTTAAATTTTAAAAAGTCATATCTTTTGTTATAGATATTCATTTATAAAAAAACATGACATTTTTAGAATCTACTCGACGATATCTACTAAAAGATATCCATATTGAATATGAAATTATGTAAAGATTAAAAAAATACCCTTCGTTAGGAGAACTGTTTCTACGAGAATTGTTTCTATAAGAATTGTCCCTATAAGAACTGTCTTTATGAGAACTGTTTCTATGAGAACTATTATTCTCTCCGTCCCATTTTCATTGTCTATTATTCCTTTTTCACTTTTTTGTCTCTTGCATATATCTTTCAATTTATAATATTTTTCATAATTTTGACATCTTTGTATTATAGAACAAATTGAAATCTATTAAATAAGATCCATATTGCATATTTTTGGAGATTCATATTGAAAGATATAAGCGATTGAAAACTGCAAAAATATCAAAAAAGGCCAATGAAAATGGGACGGAGGGAGTATATGAGTACTATCTCTATAAGGCTAGCAATGAGAACAGTTCGCATATCACTGCAAGAAAAAACTCAATTCCCGACTAGTCGCCTAATGTCCCCTTTTTAGTCAGCAAATGGTTTCCCTGACTAAATAAATTAGTCGGCAACTTTGTCAGGGAATGAGAGTCGGCAACTTTGTCGGGGAATGTGAAACCTATTGCCAACCAAGACCCTCAAAAGTACATGGAAGAATGTCGATGAAAAGAGTGAAAGACACCAATCAAGCTACCATTTTGCACAACGCTATTAACATTTACAATAGAAAACTCAACTACAATCCATCTCCAGTGGGCTCTTTGCAATATCATTGGTCAAATTCAAGGAAAAAAAATTAAACATTTAATAACAGTATCTTGAAAGAACCAAAATCAGACAGCCTTGTTCATAAGCCACCTGTTTTATATGTTTTTTGAACAACACAAAAAAAGAATTTATAACAGAGAACAAGGAATGATAGCTAAGTTTTGATCTCCCAACAACATATCAGCAACAGATTCAGAGTCAAGATAAGACCAAAATTAATACCAAGGCTCCCTAACTTTGATTTCAGACAGCTAGCACTTCCCATCTTTGTTGCATACAACATCAATAGTGGTAGATGTAATCATCTCAATATTAGTAAACATCTTCCAAAACAAATGGTAATGAGAGAGTAGCCATTCTGATGAGATAGTAAACAAACAGACTAAACAAGACTCTAACTAGGACCAGCACAGCTGAAACAGACTCACAAGCCCTAAATTCCATATGGTAGACGACTGGGCCGAAATTCTAGTTTTCCAAACTAGTGGCCAATCCTGTAACCGAATAGATTTCTTGACTCCTATAGCCACAACCCCCCAAAATGCTGGGGCTCCTTGTGTGTGTACAGGGGTGAGTGTATGTGTACGTGTAAGGGTGTAACGACCCTGATTTTTGGTAAATAAAAATTTCATTAAAAATTTGAATTTTTTTATTACTTGGATTTACTTTTAAAAATTCCTTTTTAACTTTAATAATCCGTCATAATTAAATTTGAGACTTATAAAATTTTATCTTTTCACATTGGACGATCTAATCCTTTTCTAAAGGCAAGTATGCTTATAGAAGCACTTGTATATTTTCCTAGCGAGTTAAATTAAATCTTTAAAATTATATTTCTTGGCTAGAAATCCTACTTGACAAGTAAAATTAGCTTCCAACCAATTAGTTAGAGAAACCTAATTATCATTTCACCTAGTTACATTTCCCTAATTATAGATAGACCTTTTTGCCATCTTCGAGTCTTATGAACCTTCCTAGAAACATAGTTAAACCTTTTGAACCCATGTATATATCCATTGGGTAATAGAAATTAGAAAAACTATTATCCATTGGATTATAGTATGACTTGGCTACCCATCATTGTATTATAGACTTGTCATGGCATGAATAGTGTGACATGATTACTTATTCAGTGAATAATAAAACCTAGGAACGTTAGTGACCATTAGTTAAAGCCATGCCATCATAGTACCTTTGACTTGTCTTGTCATGAATAGTATGACATGATTACTTGTCCATTGGGAAATAGGAAGTAGGGAAATTATTACCCAATGGTTCATAAGGTGATGTACCATTGTACTTATCCCAATCTATGTGCCAGTATACTTTCCCCGACTTATAGGATAATATACTCTCTCAAACTTATGTGTTGTTTTATCTAGAATAATCTTGACATTACCATCATCTTTACCCTATGGTTAATAAATGCTAGGGAGAATTTTACCCCTTGAGTAATAGAAGTTAGTCTTACCAATGAAAACCTAGATTTGACAAGACAAGTCATGTAGGAATCTTGGACCATAGGAAACCTTTATTTTGCTTCCAAAAGAAGTAAGTCTAGTCACATCAATCTTACTTACCATCAATATCCCTTGGATAATAATTGTTAGGAGAATTTTTACCCCTTGGATCATGGATGCTAGACTTACCAAGGTGTATATAAACTCGACAAGACTAGTCATACCATAGGAGTAATCATTTTTATTCCCATGTTTAGTCATTTCAAGCCATAATTCTCACCAGTGATCTTTTACCCATTGGTCCATAAATGTTAGGAGAAATATTGTCTATTAGATAATAGACTTGCTAATGCATATGTATGCTTGAAAAGACAAGTCATACCAAAGGAAGTGATCATTTTACTTCCATAACTAGTCATTTCAAGATTTTTACCAATATTTTTTGTCCATTGGACAATAAATGTTAGGAAAAATATTATCCCTTGGATAATAGATTCCCATGACTAGTCATTTCAAGATTTTCACCAATATTCTTTGTCCATTGGACAATAAATATTAGGAAAAATATTATCCCTTGGATAATAGATTCTCATGACTAATCATTTCAAATTATCACCAATATTCCTTTGTCCATTGGATAATAATTGCTAGGAAAATTTTTATTTATTGGGTAATAGCCAAGACTTTTGCTATAAATACCACCCCATACTTCATTTCAACTCACACCAATCTTTTCCTCCAACTTCTCTCTAGAAAAAGATTAGTGTTTTTACTCTGTTTTTCTTATTCTTGAGTTTCTTCTTGAGTTCTTCAAAAAACTCATCCAAGACCGCCACTAAACCACCACTCGATCACCCTTTCGATCCAAAAGTTTTAGTAGTAATAGTCAAGTTTTAGTTTCGAGAGAAACCTTTCTCTTTCGAAACTACCGGAAGCTTACCATAGGAAGTTACTCCGTCCGATAGCCGACGTACTTTCCGTAGCCGCTCTACCGCCAAGAAGAATGGTAGAATGTCCTTACTCTCTAATACTAAGTATAAGTAGAGTATCCCTAACTATTTTCTTTAAGTAGATAAGGTTATCTATTATTTATAATGTTTGAAATACATGGTAGATAATAAACTTATTTTTGTTTATGGAAGTATGAACTTGTTGGAATAATTGACTTGTACTTAAATAAACATATGTTGTATTGAACTTCCCACAAAAGGAAAGAAAGAACGAATTTTGAAAAAAATAGAAATCTGACGTTTGATTGTAAGCATTCGTATTTTGATCTTAAGAATGGTTAAGATAATGCATACATGTTATTATGATTGATTGCATTACTTGTGGTTGTTGATAAAGTATAAGTGGTTTCCACTCTAAGGGCGTCCGTATATGTTGCGTTATGCTTTAAGTTGTGATTTAAGCATATTAAACAATACAGAGTTTGATGATCTTACTAATTTAGTTTCAAGATTTCAATGTATGATTTATGATTACTTATGTGGAAAGTCCTACTGCAGAGTTTATACATAAAAACAAGATACTGAAATCAAGAAAGTTAGAGACATGACACTTAGGGTGTGGTTAACAAGAAAAAAAATGTGTTCCGAAGAAGGAAATATTTTTGAAACTACATAATGACCAGTTTCGGTGGCATTATGTGAAATGAGTTTTGTGTGTGTTCCAATGGGAATCCGGAATAGCGGAACCATTGTCAGGTTGTGTGCGTTCCCATGGGAACTCGGAGCAGCGGAACCATGGTAAGGTATGGCTTAGTTATCCGCGGAGAGGAGCCAATGCAAATGTGTGCAATGGGAACCTGGGACGGCGGAACCATTGTGAGGATACTCGGGAACCCAGAACGGCGGAACCGAGGTTGGGTGTGTTAAAAACGATTTTGAAAATATTGATTTGATAAATGAAAACGAGACACGGTCTACGATGAGTCGCGTAGGAGAAACTCAGAAAATCATGGACACCAATGTTAGTTAGCAAATGGGAATGTGTTATTGTTAACTGTTTGGCTGTAATTGCATATACTATGTGGAAATTGTTAACCTTGGGGTCTATTGCTTATAAGTTATGGGTTAGTAGGTTTGGATTATTCTATTGACCTCCTGTAACTCATGGTGTTACCTTTGATGATCCTGACATATTATATTGGTGGCGACGCCGGTATAATGTGTCAGACCTTATAGATGAACAGGGTGAGCTGTAAGCCTTGGAGGCCTTTGGAGCCGAAGAGCTGGCTAGGAAGGAAGAGCAGGCGGAGCTGTAATTAGGAACCTTATTTTCCCTCCCTTGTGTAACTATAGGGATTATGATGTAATAATGAACCAGACTCTGTTGAGATTTTCAATAAAAATGTTTATTTAACGTATCCAAAATTCAGGGCGTTACAAAGGGTGTGTGTGTTTGGGAGAGAGAGAGAGAGAGAGAGAGAGAGAGAGAGAGAGAAATACCTTGCAGAGTTGGAGGATATTGCAAGTGAGAGGACTTTTGTCGTTTGCTCAGGGGGTTGTGGAGGTGTGGAGGTTTCCGTCGACGGGAGAGGAGCACAAGAGAGAGGCAGGAGGCGTCCGACTCCGATTTTGTCGTTTGCATTAGGGAGCTGTGGAGATAGATGCGCAAGAGGAACGTCAAGAGCGGGAGAGAGAGGCGAGAGGGAGCGGACCCAAAACGGAATTTCAAAAATATTTCTCGTACAACCAACTGGTGGTAGGAGTAACGGGGAGAAATAGAGAGAGAACTTCTCTAGCTGAGATTAAAAGGATTTGATCCAATGGCTCAGATAGAATGAGAGCATAGTGCTCCTAAATCACGTGGGAGCACCACAGCCGGATTCCTTTGAGAGAGAGAGAGAGAGAACAAATTGGATTGGAAAGGACAAGTCTGGGTAACGTGGCCAGGAAGTGATCCATCCACATACTCCATCACAGAAGGCTGAGATATTTTTGACGAGGGTAAAATGACGAAAATAGTATTTGGTATAAGCTGAATGCTCCCAAATTAAGGGGTAAAATTGGCAGACGACAATAAGCCATTCAATTTGACTCATCGTTCTTTTTTCTAAAGTGATGGGAAAAAAAGAAAAAAATATCTTCCCTCCTTCCCCCCTCTCCCAGGTCTCAAATGTATATACACAGACAACACAGAGAGTTCTCTCTCTCTCTCTCTCATCCCTTGAGAAGCAAAATGCATTCTTCCACCCTCCTTCCATGTAACCCTACTCCTCCTGCTGTTTCATCAATCACAAGCACAAGAAATCTACATCCAAAGCCCTTCAGAATTTACACTCCAATTACTACTCGGAAGGCTCGTAACGATTCTTATCTAACGACATGCAAAGCTAGCACTAGCTCTTCGTCTTCTTCGATGGTGGGCTTGGATCTGTATGATCTCCTGGGTGTGGATAGCTCTTCCGATCAAACCCAGATCAAATCGGCGTACAGGGCGTTGCAGAAGCGGTGCCACCCAGATATAGCTGGGCCCCCTGGCCATGAGATGGCCATCATTCTCAATGAAGCATACTCTCTTCTCTCTGATCCTGGTTCACGTTCAGCATATGATAGGGTCAGTACAACTAACTACCCCGGCCATATATAAACGCACCAATTAATTGCTATGTTCAAAATTTCAAATTGAATAAGAGTATTTTTCTTGCGGAACCACCCAGAAGAGAGTAATCTCTTACACACACCCAAGGGTTGGCCCATTGGTTTGGGCGGATGCCCAGGCTTTGGAAGTACTTCTCAACGTCTGGGTTCGATTCCCCACATGATGAGTACCTTGCAGTGGGTGACATAACTGGTATAGCCGGGCTAGCTGTGGAGGTTTGAGTTGCACAGTCGGGTCTATTTAGTGGCTTGACTGTACGGCTGTTCCTTCTTTAAAAAAAAAAGAGAGAGAGAGATTAATCTCACACACATTTTTGTTAGCCCTTTCTAAAATGTTTCAGTTAAATCTCAGTTATAAAACAAAAAGGTGTGGGGACAAATTGTTACAATGACTCAGATTTGCTTAATTCAAGGGTTGATGTGTGTTCTTCAACTCTCTTGAGAAAATATCCACAATCTTTCAAATATTTCATAAATATGCCATCTCTTTTTTTTACCCAGCATCTTCTTTCGATTGGGTCCCCCGGCGCCCCTCTCTCTCTCCTGTCATCTTTTGAATTATTCCCACCGAGGTCTACAAATCCGTCTGAAGCTAGGCCAAGAAATAGAAATATTTTTTCGATTATCAAAAAAAGAAGAAACATTCCTTTGAAATTTTTAATTTATTCCGG
>BPLS01010227.1:0-11024 GCA_019656275.1 Rhododendron kiyosumense | reverse complement strand
ATCACCAAATAACAATATAAATGGACTTAACATGGCATAAATTAGAATGATTAAATTGGTGCTTTTCAGCACCTATCATTAATCCTATATTTTCTACAGTGCAACTGCATGAATTGATTAACAGTAATAATATGCCATATAAGATAAATGAGCTTTCTAAATTGAACCAAACGTATCTTTGGCACTTATGCCTTGGTCATATTAATCTGAATAAGTATTTTAGATTGGTCAAAGATGGACCTTTAGGTTCATTGGAAGTTGAGGAACTTCTAGTCTGTGAATCCTATTTAGAAAGTAAAATGACCAAGAGACTTTTTTATTAGTAAAATGTTACAAAGCCAAAGAGCCATTGAAATTGGTTCATTCTGATTTGTGTGGACCCATGAATGTCCAAGCAAGAGGTAATTTTGAGTATTTCATCACTTTGATTGATAATTACTCAATGTTTGAATACATTTATTTGATGCACCATAAGTCCGAATGCTTTGAGAAATTCAGGGAGTATAGGGCGGAAACGGAGAAGCTTCTGGGTAAATGTCTCAAGATACTGCGATCTGATCATGGTGGCGAATACCTCTTGGGAGAGTTTAAGGACTATTTGTCAACTAAAGGGATTACATTCCAGTTGTCAGCTACAGGTATGCCACAATAAAATGGTGTAGCAGAAAGAAGGAATAGGACTCTTATGGATATGGTCAGATCATTGATGAGTTATTTAGATTTAGCAATTTCGTTTTGGGGACATGCACTAGAAACAACAGCGTACATTCTTAACTTTGTACCATCGAAATCAGTACCATCTACACCCACAGAACTGTGGACTGGGCGTAAACCTAGTCTGCAGCATGTTCGGGTTTGGGGTAGTCCAGCACAAATGCTGAATGGGAACACAAATAAATTGGAATCGAGGACAGAAGTATGCTTGTTTGTGGGGTACCCTAGAGGAATGAAAGGTGGACTGTTTTATCGTCCTACGGATTAGAAGGTCATTGTTAGCCTTAATGCCCGGTTCTTAGAAGATGACTATGTAATAGAACACAAGCCCAGAAGCAAGATTGTTCTAAAGAAATTGAGAGAAGAGGGACTGATAAAGACTTCTTCAACGCCAATAGTACATGAGGTTACACTACAAGAAAGAGTTGTTGACACACCGGTACCTCATTATAGTGGGAGGGTTGTTGTCCCACCCAATCGGTATACATTCTTGGGAGAATCTTGTGATATGATCCCTGAAGAACAACATGTTGAACCCTGCAACTACAATGAGGAATTAGAAGATAAAGATGCAGATTTTTGACAAAAGGCTGTGAAATCTGCATTCTTTAATAAAAATTTCGATGAACGCATCCACATAATGGAATCAAATGGATTCATAGCAAAGGGTCAAGAGCGTACGTTATGCAAGCTTAAGGAGTCTATACATGGACTCAAGCAAGCATCTAGATCATGAAGCATCTGTTTTGATCAAGCAATCAAGTTTTTTTGATTTTGATCAATGTCCAGATGAGTCATGTGTGTACAAGAAGCGCAACGGAAAAGTGGTGGTATTCCTGGTACTATACGTAGATGATATTCTGCAAATCGGAAACGATGTGGGAATGTTGTCTTCGGTAAAGGTGTGACTATCTAGCCAGTTTGATATGAAAGACTTGAGAGAAGCCGGTCACATCCTTGGGATTAAGGTTATGCGAGATCATAAGTATAGGATGTTGAGCTTATCATAAGTTACTTATATCGATGAGATTCTTGTTCGTTTTAGCATGCAGGATTCCAAGAAAGGGTCCCTCTATTTTTAGACATGGAATCAACCTATCCAAGGATCAGTGTCGTAAGACACTTGAGGAGATGGAGAAGATGATGGCAGTTCCTTATGCCATGGCAGTAGGAAGCCTCATGTATACTATGATGTGTACTAGATCTGATATTTGCTTTGCCGTTGGCATAGTTAGTAGATTTCAATCTAATCTAAGGCAAGAGCATTGGACTGCAATGAAACATATACTCAAGTATCTAAAAAAAACTAGAGATCATATGTTGGTCTTGCAGTCAAATAGTCTGGTACCTCATGGGTACACTGACTCAGACTTTATGTCAGATAAGGATTCCAGAAAGTCTACCTCGGGATATGTGTTTACCTTAGGAGGTGGAGCCATAAGTTGGAGTATCAAGCAATCGTGCATTGATTAATTCCACCATGGAGGCCGAGTATGTGGTAGCTTCTTAAGCAGCCAAAGATGCCGTTTTGGCTTAGAAACTTCTTGATGGATTTAGAAGTGATTCCTTTAGTGCAATTAGCTTTTACATCTATTATGACAATAGTGGTGGAATTGCTAACTCTAAGGAGACATTGACTCATAAGAAAGAAAACACATCGAGCGTAAGTATCACCTGTTTCGAGAGATCTTTTAGCGAGGTGATGTAACTATGTCCAAGATCGCATCGGTAAACAACCTAGCAGATCATTTTACGAATAGCTTACAAGCTAAGATTTTTGATAGTCATGTAAAGGGAATGGAAATGAGATGCGTGGCAGCATGGTTTTGAGTTTTAGTGGGAGTTTGTTAGAAAATTATACTAAAAGTTATGCTTTTGTGTAATGGATTAATATTTGATTGCTATTTATTAATTAGTTTTATCTTCTTTTTTTTTTGAGAATCTTTTATGGGTAATGTTTGCATAATATTATTGTATGTTGTGCATGTGTGTCTTTTATTTTACAAAGTAGATGATCTGGTGTGTAGAGTTCGACTTACACACAGAAGATCAGATCATCAGTTCTTGTGAAATATAAGATATGATTCACAGTGTTAGATGGAACTGGACACACCATCGGTAGGACTGTAGTACAATATTTAGTAGGTCTGTCTTGACTACAGGGAACGGTCTAATTCTAACTCATTGTGCTAGTACACTTTGTGTAACGCCCCGATTTTCCAAGGAATTTCGGGCGCATTATTCGTAAAATATGCTGAATTTTACAAATTTCTAGGCCCCCATTTATCCTTATACAAAAATTACAATTTCAAAATAATACAAAGAAAATCTATGTATATTTATTTAACAAAAGTAACTCCAGAGCGACTCTAGTTTTGACACGAATTCCAAGCAACGTTGGCCCAGACTCCGTTCCAGGGATCCCACCTGTATTAACTGCTCCACTGTGGAATCCTGCACACTCTGGCAAATTGAACGCCGAAGCAAACGATTTGCCTGAATACAAACGTATCCGTGAGTGATAATTCACCCAATAGAATAATCTCAACCCTACCAACCCCTTACTCTACAATTAGCATTCAATAATAACAATAATATCACAATTGATAATACACAAGAGGTACAGAATTATAGCACATCATCTTTTACTTTACTATCTATCATCTTACATGAAATCTAAGGATCGTCTCCACGAGATCCTTTCCTCCCACATCCACTAACTATGATCATGTCATGGAAAATCCCCCCCCCTGCTTGTCCTGCACACGGGGTTCTAAATGAATTCACCTAAGTTATGTACCTCGTATGAATTCATTTAGGACCATAACAGGGGGCACGATTACCCTTTGGAATTTTCCATGGCGTACCGTACATTAGGGTCGCCACCATTCGTAAGCCACTAACTATGACCGTGTCATGGGACAATCCCCCTTGCTGGCTTTGCAAGGCACGATTACCCTTTGGAACTTCCCATGGCATACCATACGTTAGGGTCACCAAAATATCATCACTGGGCCCCGCAAGTAACCCATTTCAACACAGGGCCCCATAGGTTACCCTTACCATCACCATGGCTCAAATCACAATCCACACACTCACACTTTCAACACTTTACCAATTCCCATTTACTTAACATCGTCTACGTGAGTCACTACTCATAACCACCCAGGAACCTATTTGTCCAATCTATCAGTGCAACAACATTTCACACACTCTAACATTTTTACGAACATGCTAACAATAATTAACCATGGGATAAAAATAATCATGCGATAAAACTACTCTTGCGAATACATTAATCATGCAATAGAATTTATCATGCGAATACATTAATCATGCGATTTAAAACAACTATGTGATTCTTATTGGGGCCTATACGAAGCTTTTGATACACTAGGGTGGGAATTACAAACTAAACATACATGAGGGGTTGAACTGGAAATAATTCAAATATATGTAAGAAACAAACAGCGGCCATAGGTTCGGATATTTCAGTGAGTTTCAGTGGGTTCAAAAACTAATTAATCTCGGGCTAACTATTAAATTTTACTACTCAAGAGTTAGATTTATAAGCTCTTAATCTCGAGGGCCTAAACTGTAATTATTACAACTAAGTTTTCATCAAGTTCTCCAAAGCTACTGTTTCATTTCGGGAAAAAGAAAAAAAAAACAGAGGATCTCGGCCGGGCTTGACCGGCGACGTCGGATTTGATTATTATCGCACCAAAACACTACAATCATTATAGAGACGCAATATCTACGTAGGGAGATGGGATTTGGCTAAAATTTCCACTTGACCAATCTACTCTCATTAACTAATCTTGAGATTAGTTGGTTATCTATCAATGATCCAACTTAAAACCATTCAAATTCTACCAACCTATTTACAACTTGGAGAAATATGGTGGAGACAAAAGTTTTGGAGGAAAAATATTGGGTTTAACTATTGCACTAACGGATTCAATTACTAGCATCCAATCCCAGGGCTTAACTATGTTAATGACGCTTCAATGGATTTACAGCCCGGTCTTTCTTTCCTTTTTTTGTCCTAAACCATTTATTCCATAACACGTAACCAGTGGCGGATCTAGAATTTTTATACAGATGGGTCACTTTTTGACTATAAGACCGGCCCTAAGATTTCATGGTGAAAGATAAACTTTAAATATAGGGCCCTCAAATATATTTTTTTTTACAATAATTGAAAAAGATAAAATCATCCCAAAAAAATAAATTTTTGTTGTGACATTGTTCAGTTTTTGAAGTAAGATCATGTAATGGGCCAAAAAAAAAAGAAAGAACAAACTTGCAAGGAATATCTAAAATAAAAAAAAGTCCACACTAGTACTTCTAAAATTGAATAAAATCTTTTTAATGATGTTTGAAGTTTAGTACTTAATGAATTGGTAAAATTGTAAATGAAAGTTGTAAGATACAGTGAGGAAAAAAAAATTGAAACATTAAATTTCAGTGAGAGAAATAATGCACTGGACTTGGGGAGAAGAGAATGCTTGTGGAACAATAAAAACAAAACAAAAGACACCAGCTAAAGTCGAACCTGGGTTCTGTTGGAAAAGGCACGGGACACTTACCACTGCACCACAAATAACTTTCTTGAGAAATGATAACATATTTATTATTTATTAACATTCCAGCTGGGTCACGTGACCCAGCTGGGCCTACATTAAATCCGCCCCTGCACGTAACAAGATTCAAAAACTTACAGTACCATATTATAAATAGAGATATACTTAGGAGAAGTAGAGGAGCGATTATTCTACCTTAAATCCGGATAAAAAGCTCGACTATGGAGTCCAATGGATTTTTGTTTGGCGGCGAAAGTTTGGTATTCCAGCAGCAACTTCGGAGTGAAATAACCCAATCAAACCTTGTCCGTTTTTGCCGATCCTTGAGTCTAACGAGAAGATCTCGAAACGCTCTACAACTTTCGTGAAGAAGTCTAAGCCCGAAAACCATTCAAACTAAGAGAAAAGTGAAAGTTTAGAAGGGTCGCTAAATCTGCCTGGAAATCAGAATCCGAGAATTTTACCTAACTTTGAATAGCGATAACTCTATCAATTCTTGACCGTTTTGGGCGATTCTTGGGTTGAAATCGAAGATCTCGACGCCCTCTACAACATTCGTGAAGAAACTCAGGCCTAAAAACGTCATCAACTAGGAGGAGACAGGCCATGAACAGAGGGACGCGATATGGACGAAAATTGAATTTATGGGATAAAGTTATGTTACTCACATCTCTCTGTCAGCCGAAAAGAATGGGGAGATGGATTTGGTTTTGTAGTAGACGTAGAGTAATATAGGAGGAGTAGTGGAAAAAAGTAGGAGAGTGGAATGATATGGATGATTAGAGAGAGTTATAGTTTGGGAAGAGTTTGAAGAGAAGTGGAGGGAGAGATTGGTGAGAGATGGGTAACCAAATCCCATAAATTGTGGGATGGTGAATAGTATAAATTATATAGATAAATATGTACACACGTTTATAGTTACAAGTTGAATTAAAATTTTGCTAAACTAATTTTAGTCACGAAAAATTAATCTAAGTTTTGGTTTAATCTAATTACACTTTAAAATAGTTAATCGATTACTATAGAATATTTGATTAAAAATAATTTCTTTATTCGAAAAAAATAGGGTAAAAATCCGGGTCGTTACAGTTTGTGTGTATTGAACTGGGACCGCGTTGAGGTAATTGTCTTTATACTAACTTTATAAGACAATTGGAACCTCATGGTTATTATGAATACTTATGCTCTTAATCCAAAAATAATTATTAGATGTGTAACGCCCCCAAAATTAGGGTACGTTAAGAAGCATTTATTACATAATAAAGAGAGTTTATTACATTATAAATACTTCAAAGAGGTACAGTTATTCAACAAGGAAAGGAAACTAAGGCTTCCTAACTACAGCTCCTCTTGTTTCTTCATCCTAGCCAGCTCCTCAGCTCCGGACGCCTCCAAGTGAACGGTCCATCTTGATCATCTACAAGGTCTGACACATTATACCAGCGTCGCCACCGATATAATATGTCAGGGTCACCAACAAGGCAACACCATGAGCTACAACGCTCAATAGGAAATCCTTACCCAACGAACCTTATAACGGCAAACAATTACAACAATACTAACAATCACTCATCCGTATTCGTTAATCACCTAACGTTGGTGTCCAAGATTTCCCGATTTCTCCTACGCGACTCATCGTAGACCGTGTCAATCATTTCCATTTACAAAAACATCTTTCAAATCATTTGCATTGGCTCCGTACCGCGGATAACCAAGCCTTTCAAAAATCTTTAGCATTGGCTCCGAACTGCGGATAACCAAGCCATACACACCCAACCTCGGTTCCGCCGTTCCGGGTTCCCGAGTATCCTCACAATGGTTCCGCCGCACCGGGTTCCCATTGGCACACAATTGCATTGGCTCCTCTCCACGGATAACCAAGCTATACCTCACCATGGTTCCGCTGCTCCGGGTTCCCATGGGAACGCACAATGGTTCCGCCGCTCCGGGTTCCCATTGGCACACACCCTCACAATGGTTCCGCTGCTCCGGTTTCCCATTGGAACACACACACACCTCACACAATGGGCAAGTCCGGCCACATTGCGGATTTTCAAAACATTCAACCTTTTCAAACACACCCTAGGTGTCATGTCACTAACTTTCTCGATAGAGGTGTCTCGTTACATGCAAAGACTCCGTGGTATGACATATCACATACGTAATCAACAAATCATTCATCGTAAGTCAACAAGATCATCCAACTCTATAATATATCACAAGTAACTCAAACAACTCACATAAGCATGCTCATAATCATTTTCAAGATCAAAATACAAATACTTGAAATGAAAAGTAAATAAAGATAACTTGCTTTAAAAAAATGGAAGATAACGAGATCTTACGTATACATAGGGTTAGGGTTAGAATATCCTACCTTAATCCGAAACTAGTCGGGGCCGAATAAGCTAGGTGGAAAATTCCCCCGAATCTGGACCGAACTTCGGACGGCAGTAACTCGGTCAATCTTTGGCCGAATAGAGTCGTTCTTGGGTCTAGAACGAAGCTCTCTAAACCCTCTACAACTCTCGAGAAGGAAGTTAATCCTAGAAACGAACCTAGGTTGGAGAAAAATGGGGAAAAGCAAAGTGACAGTAAGCTGTCCAGAAAAGAAATCCAGAAATTTTACTGAACTTCGGATGACAATATCTGGGTCATTTCTTAACCGATTGGGGTGATTCTTGAGCCTAACTTCAAGGTTTCGAAGCGCTCTACAACTTTCCAGAAGGAAGTTGATCCTAAAAACTACTCTAAACAGGAGAAAACTGAGGATTTTCGGACGGGACAGTGGGCTGCCCAGAAAACAGAAAATGGTTTCTAGAGAGAAGGAAGAGCTATGCTTTGAGGTGTGCTTTGAAAGCATGAGAATGGCCTTCTATTTATAGGCAAAGGGCTTGGCCTTCTCCTCTCTCTCACTCTAAGCCTCACCTTGACACTTGGCAAGAGATCATGTGAGATCAAAGGAAATCCCTAGGCTTGCAAGGCTATTGGTACTAAGGATTTGATCTTGGAACTAATTGGATGGTTGAGATGGAAATGGTACATGATCAAAGGGTCAAGAAGTTGCAAGGTGTCCAAGAAGTATATCTAATCAAATCCACTTTTAAGCACAAATCAAGGAAAAATCCTAGGGTTGCATGGCTACTTTGTACCAAGATTGATCTTGGATCAATTGGATGGCTAGGATTGATCCTTGGTGGGCAAGAAAGAGATAGGTACAAGATCTAATGGTTCAAACAAGTGCAAGGTGTCCAATGGAGTTAAGTCTAGGCTAGGAAGATATATATACACCAAGATATGAAGGTACAAGGAAGATCAATGCCAAGATACAACCAATCTTCCTCTCTCCTTCCTCCTTCCTTCCTCTCTCTCTCTCTCTCTCTCCCCCATTCGGCCTCTCTCTCCTCTCTCTCTCTCTCTCGGTTCTCTCTCCTCTCTCTCTCTCTCTCTCTCTTGCTCTCACATGGTATATATATATATATGCATGTGCAAGAAACAATTAAACAATGGTACTTTTGTACCAAAAGATCAAAGGTAGACTTTAAAGGCTAGGATTTTCCTAACAACTAATAAATAGGCATTAACCAACCAAGTACTTATATATATATACACATGTACCAAATGATCTAGAAAGATCAAAACCCTAACATAAAATAAGTAAAAAGGTAATCTAGGAAATCTAGGGTTTTGATTTACCCTAATAATTAAATGCACAAAATCACATGGGAAATCCAAGACTTGATTATTTAATAAAATCCTTGTACTTTGTTGGAAGACTAAAGCTATTAACCAATGGGTAATAAATCCCCTAACTTCTATTGTCCAATGGACAATAGTGACTTGGCAACTTTTATTTTAAAATAATTAGTACTTTGGCACATGGGGTTTAAAAAGAAAATATTAAATTAATCTACCCATGTACTTTGTTGAAAGAGGAACCTTTACCCAATGGATAATAACCACCCTAACTTTTATTATCCAATGGATAATAGTTGCTAGGGAGATTAAACATTAAAGTAATCCAAAAAGGTACTTTAAAGTAATCAAAAAGTAATCAAAAAGTTACTTTTTACTATTCATAGCACTTTAATAAAGTAAACATTTAATATAAACAAATGGGGTTTCTATTATCCAATGGATAATAGTTTCCCTAACATCTATTGTCCAATGGACAAAGAAAATAACCAATTTGATTAAAAGAAAAAGAATATTAAAATTCTTAGTCTAGGGTTCAAAAGGTTCAAAAGTTTCAAGAGGGGCAAAATGGTCAATTTGCGGTTAGGGAAAAGTAACTAGGTGGCTTGCTAGTTCGGTTTCTCCAACGAGTCGGTTAGAAACTAACTAGGCTTGCCAAATGGTTCAAAGTGCCAAGAAATGAAATTTGAAGGGCAAAATCGTAATTTTGACAAATCACAAGGAAATTAAAAGTAATTACAATAAAATTCAAATACTTAACGAAATTTTTAACGACCAAAAATCAGGGTCGTTACAAGATGTGTATATTTAATGTTGTTGACTTTGATTCATTAAAGAGTGAGATCTTTATACGGTCAATAGTCTCGATGGGTTGGGTCGTAACATTATGTATATGACAACTATTAATTATTAATGGAATCCACGTCCCGATAGAGATTGATGATACCCCTTGAGTAAGCTTATAAGTTTCGACTATGTTAAACCCTGCAGGTAGATATTTGTATCCGACATATCGAATAAGTTAAGCAGATAGTCTCAAGTTAAGATGTTGATTAAGTGGAAGATTGTTAGTAATTTATTTTAATCAACGGGTATCTGTAATCTTAACGTGGCGAGATTAATAAGTATTTAATATCATGGAGCTCGTAATATAATTGAGATAAAGACGGGAGTGCAATTATAATTCTGTAATGGGGTGAATTATAATTAGTGAAATAAGAAATAGAATTCTTGTGGGATTAGGTTTTCTTATTTACACTGGGAGCCCAGATTTATTACTCTTAGGTCCTTATCGTAGCCTATATATACACGCTATGCTCTCTAGGTCAGATGGATGTTTTTCTATTATTCAGTAAATAAAGGCAGGCTTAGAAAGAGCAAACAGATCACGAAAGAGTCCACACTCAGTTCGTGTTCTAGACGTGTGGGGAATACGGTAGAAGATCGTAAGGTACGGTCGAGCAGTATTCGTGGTTTATAGCAAGACGTGCTATAACAAGTTCAATCAGCGTTCGTGTCGCAGGGAGTTGAGGCAGAACCCTAATTTCGCTTTATAGGGTTTTACAATTTTTGTTGTCTAATCTGTACTCGTCATTACTAGGTCTTGGGGATTCGGTTTCCCAACACTACCAACTTGATCGAGGAATAGAGGGAGTGTAGGAAGTTCCGTACATTCTCTAGTGGATGAATTCAACAAGAAAGGAGTTGGAACTAGTTTGACGAGAAACTAGAAGCAAACCATCACAAGAGCTCCACACCGTGAACCACTCCTCGGCGGCGGCGTTTCGTTCCGCCATAGGAAAATCAAGCTTTGTGGCGGTCGGATTTACGTCGGTGAAATCTATGGAGAAGAGATTGTAAGTTCTTAAAATGATAATGGTTTTCTGATGGAGAAATTATACATCTAAAATTGTAAATAATTTTTTGAGATGTTCGAAATAGTGAAAGTGAACAAGAAATTTGAGACAGGAAAGTACGCCTTAACGGTATTGATTTCGTTGTCAGAATCTTGAATACTGTTCGGTGGTT
>BPLS01010224.1:0-10399 GCA_019656275.1 Rhododendron kiyosumense | reverse complement strand
ACTAGTGTCTTATCGACTAGATGGAAGCAATTATGGACATCAATCACTAGTTTGGATTTTGATGATAAGTTGCTGTTACTTCCTCATAATCAAACTAATAATCCAATGCTGCACTGGATTTTCATTAAGTTTTGTATGCAGAGTGTTGTCACTGCATAGGCAAAAATGTGTGCAAAAGTTCCATCTCAAATGCACTCAGACTTGCGATGTTTCATATGTTAACTGGTGGATTGCTGATATGTTACTGCGTGATGTTCGAGAACTTGATCTGTCTGTCCATGTGGAACATTCTATTTTGCTTCCTCAGGAGCTCTTTACTTGTAGAACTCTGGTGGTGTTAAAACTGCATGATATTTATGATGTTACGGTCATGGATGTACCTACTTCGGTTTCCCTCCCTAACCTCAAAATTCTACATCTTGTTGGTATTGGCTTTGTAGATGATGACTCAATCAGTAGGTTCATCTTTGGCTGCCCTGTGCTTGAAGAGCTGAGGATGACTAGATATGCGAGGGACAATGTGGGTGTGATTAATGTTGTTGCACCTGTTCTGACAAGCTTAATTATATCCAAATGTTTGGCAGAGTATACTCACGGTTTGAGGTGCAAGATTGTGCTAGACACCCCGGCACTTCTATACCTCACGATCCGTGGTTCTCCTGCAGAAGGTTATTTAGTAGGGAACTTGTGTCACCTTATCAGAGCTGATATTGATTTTTTTAAAGGGCGTAATGATTCAACTGGCTCTGAAGGCATAACTAATCTTCTCAGTGGGATATCCGGTGTTCAGTCTCTACACTTATCTAATTACTCTATGGAGGTATGGCTGCTTATATCTGATCTCTTTATGTAGTTAACTGCTTGACCAATCCCCGTTGACCACCCATGGTTGTATGCATGGTTTGCTAGTTAATTTGCATGTCATTCTCTAGCACTTGACTCATTAAAGTGTTCTTGTATAAAGGTTATTTCCTCTAGTAACTCTCTGCTGCCAAAGTTTCATAATATAACTTACTTGGAGCTTGGTGCAATGTCTAATGATGGATGGAAATTGCTGCCAGAGTTGCTGGAGAACTCCCCACATCTGGGGACACTTGTTTTTGAAAAGGTGAGTCAACAGGTAGTCTTTTCTTATTTGGTTTAGATTTTAGACTATATTTGGATTCTGGAATTGTCTAGTGCCTGGTTTGTGGATGGAAAAGAAAGGAACGTTGTGTCTGTACCAAACACAAGCTAAGTAGATCATCAAGAAAATAAAAGAAAAAAACAAGAGCTAAGTAGCGTTTTTGGGTAAATAAAATTTCATTCAAGAAACACAGCCCAAAGGCTTCAAATGATACAGAGTATCCCAAGAAGCAAAACAAAATTGTGAAGAACCACAAAGAAACACCACCACACTAACCCAACTAAGGACAGGAAACAAAAAATCTCAGCTGGAAATTCCAGTAGTAATATTCCAAGTACTGCAGACTGTATAGTTCCTCTGAGTTTGAATCACTTTCCTCCAAGAACTAAGCTTATCTCTCAAATCATTCTCAAGCAGCTGAATGATAGCATCACGGCCAGTAGCCGAGCTTGAAAATCCTAGGGTTTCTTTCAATCCACAAGTGATACAGGGCTCCTGCTATTACCAACTTAAAAGCCACAGAAGCAAAACTCTTTACTTTTACATGCTGCAAGGCCCAATTCACCTCAATGTCCCAGTTAGTAGGGTTCCTTCTAATATTAAGCTTGTTGAGAAGAAAAGGAGCACTGAAAAAACAAATGGTTATGAGACTCTTCCAACTGATTGCATAGAACACATGTAGATTCCAAATGATTCCCCAACTCAACATTACTCAATTTGTTAAGGTAGCAAAGCCAAAGATTAAATGCCCGTCTAGGCACACAACAGCTATACCAAACCAAATGGAACCAAGGTACCTGCATTCCCCCGTACCTAATGGCATTCCAGGCAGAATTAACAAAAATTCCCATCTTAAGAAGGCAACCAAAAAAACAGAATCTCCGATATCAATGTGAGGCAAAAGAGTACGAGGAGTATGCTCAATGATGTATCATGTATGTAATAGTAGAGCTTCTTTGTCTAGGCCATCTCCATCCTCCATTTAAAATAATGGAAGATACTTTGGTCAACAAAGATCTCCCTACAATTCTAACAGCTCTTTCCCCAAACTTCAGGAATAAGGCCCTAAGTGGTGCCAATCATCCAGCCATAAGCATGTGTCATTTCCATTACCAATGTCGTATTGAATCAAGGGTTGAACAAGAGGTCTGAGCTTGACCATTTCAATTTCTTCTGTAATCAGGGACTTCGAGATAAAAATTTGTATTATCCATTGCATTGGAATCCACCTGAGAATGTGCCTTCTTGTTTGCTCTCTCACCTCAAGGTAATTGAAATTAGATTCTTTGAGGGGGAGAAAGAAGAGTGGGAGATGGTCGAGTACTTTCTGTGCAATGCAAAAGTTTTGGAGAAGGTGAACATGCATTACAGCGATGAAAGAGACTGCACAATCCAGATCACACAGCGGAAAAAAGCAAGAGCTTGAGGTTTGTAACAAAACTTTTGATCAAAGGGTCTCCAGGACTTCTTCATGTCGCAACACAATACCAGACTTGTTTTGGATATTTTTGTGGAATTCTCACTTTCTCAAATTAGCTTGTGAAAATCAATTTGCCATCATGATGCTGGAAGTGGGGTTGTGACAGTGGAGATAAAGTTCTGTATTAGTTCTCTTGATCCTCTTTGTTTTGGTACTTCAATTTGGTACCTCTGGTAATGGACTTTGTTAGTAGGCTAGCCTCCGGTGAAGTAGGTGAATCGCTGTATATTCACGTGTTTTGCGACAGGTGCTTTGCGTGTCACACTGTTCTCTCTAAGTAATTGAATGCAAATACATGTTGCTTTAATTTGGTTTTCCTTGTGTAAAACAAATGTCCTCGGCTTTGCTACATATTCAGAGTAAGGTACTGAGAATTTTACTCTAAAGTAAAATGTGTGGACCAAATTCAGTCGAGGTACGACACATACTGCAGTATTTTTGCATCTAGCCTTTTTCCCTCCAGTTTTAGGGCAAAATTTCTGGGTTTCAATATTTTTATGGAATGAACTTGTTAGAAGAGGATTAGTTAGTGCTGCCAATATATTATGTTGATAAATCTCTTTTATTGTTGTTTTTTTTGCTGTGTTTGTTGTTTTCTCTTGGTAATTTACCGTGAATATATACATATACTATCTGTTACAGTTTTTGGTTTTGGCTTCTGCGCCACAGACAATTGGAAAAAAAGAGTACCTCACTTGCGATAAATACAAGCCTTGCACGCGAGCAACATAATTAGACTACGAAAATGAATATGCAGCAACAATATGCTCCACAACAAACTAGCAATGATACCAAGTTCCAATGTCAAATAAAACTAACCAAATAGCCTAAAAATTGGAGTTGTTTCAGGCTGTAATTTGAGGAAAAAATGTAGCGTTTTTACCATGTCGTTCACACTAATTAACAAGTTATGACATTTTACTATCTCATTCACAGAAATTAATAACTTGTCAACAAAAACTTTTTTGTTACAGTTACTCTACTCACAAACTCATCTATATCTTATTCACTATCAGTATCTTATTCACTATCAGAAATAACTTGACATTTTTAACAACTTATTCGCTACTGAAAACGCCTAACAACTTGATTGCGACAAATTTTTTCTCATAATTTATCCACTACCGAAAACACCCCCTATTGGATTAAAACTGATGACGTGAAAGTTAACAATTTTCCACTTCTCTTGATTGGATTCCTACAGAAAGGCCAAGGAAAATAACAAAATGAATTCAACTTTCCCCCTATTTTTTCTCCGACTTTCCCTCTCGATTATTTTCCCTTCTTTTTGTTTCCTTTCCACAAGTTCCCTATAGTATTAGGGTCTGTTTGGAAATTGTGGAAAAGAAAAAAAAAGAAAGGAAAATTAAAATATTTTCTCTTTACTTGGTAGGTTTAGAGAGAAAGATAAGAGAAAAAAAGAATAGTAGTGTCATCCACATTACCATTTTCCTCCAGTTTTTCTTTCTTTTCTTTTCTTTTCTTTTCTTTTTCTCCCACTTTTTTCATGTTCCAAACAGGGCCTAATGAGTTTTTAAATAATGAGTGATCAATTCACAGCTGTACGGGCGACGGTTGGAAGTCTCTTTTGGTTTTTTCTGTATTCGATCGATCCGTCCTATTCCTCACTATCACATCTGCGTCTGCTTCCCTCCCATTCTTTCCCAGCGACCGTTGCTGCCGCCGCTGCCGCCTCTGCCGTCGTTAAGGTCACAATTTCTGGTTAGTACCATGTGTCGTACCATCTCTTGCTGTATTCTTTATCTCTCTCTCTCTGTCATTTTCTAGGGTTTTGTTGGCCATATTCGTCAATTTCTTGTTAGCCCCTATTTTCATCATTCTCCTCACATACATCAACTATCAACTAAAATACTTCCATTTATCGGAAACAACTGGACTACTGCCATTAGCATGAAGTCCATTTAGTATAGCAGAAACGCACCCTTGGTGTGCAGTTTCTGAATGTATTGGTTATTCTAAAACTGTTCTGTGTGATTTGTTCGATGAAGTATTGTTTATAATCAAATAATGGGGTTGAAGTGATCAAAAGTGCATCTTAAGCATGCAGTTTGATAAAAAAGCGTTTGTTCAAGATGAACTTTTGAGCAAGCAATATATGTTCAAGATGCAATTTGTGATCAAAAGTGCATTTTGAACCATAAAATTTTCAGAACAACCGCATTTTTATGAATAGGTTCAAACAACCGCATTATTATGAATATTGAATAGGTTCAGAACAACCGTATAATGCTAAACAGTTTTCCAACCAATACTTGTATTAATATATAACTAGGGGTATAATGGGGTAACATAGCATTTTGAGGATGTGAACATAAGTATTCAAAATCACGAGGATGGACACCTAAATAAGTCTTCTAAATAGGATGCCTATTTAATTTGAGGGCATATAAATAATTTCTCAAACCTCAAACGCACAAACAATTGCTCCTCCACCGCTGTTCTTCTGGTTAATCCCACTTTAGGGTTTTCTTGACCAAGCAATCTTCTGGTTAGTTCTTCCTCCCTCTTCTTTTAGTTTAACTAGAGGTTGGGCACACACTCGATGTGTGTGCAAGTCAAATTTTGAGATCCCAATCATTATTATTTGATTTAAGGGATTGGGACAAAATATGCAAAATTCGACTAGCACGTGCAGCGTGTGTGCCCCAGAAGATAGAATTATTGGATTGAATTGGTCTGTAGCTGTAATCTATGAACACAAAATAGACATAATTACAAATACCTCTAGTTTTACTGCCCAATACTAAGTAATTTGTATGGAGTACATCGTGTAGAAGACTTAGGGATACGAATATTCATGTAGTGAGAGAAAGCCTAGAGTCTAGTAGGGGCCTTGGCAACCACAATGCAAACTGAGGGAGGAGGAAGAGGGGGAAGGAAAACCCTCGAACTTCTATCGGGCCTTGAGTCCGGAACTGGAAGGAGATGAATAAATATAGGAGAGAATGGGAAGAGAGACGTGGCCGCGACCCTCAACAAGTCCACTTGGTTCTGAACTACTTCGCTTCACACACTTGAGTCCTTTAATAGACTCTTTCAAAATCCTAAAACTAAATTTACAAAAACAAACCAAATAGTGAAAGATAATGACGAATCAACCACCATCCTTTTTTTGGCAGACCATAGAGAGAGAGGGGGGTTAAGGTGGTCCTTTACTAGACCTTTGAGGTGCATCTTTGACACCAAGCTTATCCTAAGGGCTTCCTTAGGGTAGGGGGGTTGGTGGGTTAAGGTGGTCCTTGACCAAACCTTTGAGGTGCATCTTTGACACCAAGCTTCTCCTAAGGGCTTCCACACACAGAGAGAGAAGGGTTAAGGTGGTCCTTGACCAGACCTTTGAGGTGCATCTTTGACACCAAGCTTCTCTTAAGGGCTTCCTTAACTTGCTAAGTTAAGGACCTCCCATTTTCCGGTCGAATTTTGATGATCTAAGCCGCTCAATGTGTTTAAAACATGATTTTAAGGGTAGATGCAAGAAATCGTCAAAAAATATGACCGGAAAGGTTTGATCCAAACAGTTTTTTTATAAAAATGCATTTATAGCAGTTTTTATAAAAAAACTGCCTAGATCAAGCTCTTTCCGGTCATATTTTTTGCCGATTTCTCGCGTATACCCTTAAAGTCACGTTTTAAACATATTAACCGGTTCGGATCATCAAATTTTGATCAGGAATAATGTCAAACTCATGAGGTCCTTAACTTGAAGCCCTCATAAGAAGGGGACTCCATCTTTGACTCTCTATGTAGGTGAATTTATATTTAACTTTCACATGCATGCGAAAGGAGTGTGATTGGACGACCTCATTTAGGGTCTCACACGTGTCACAATATTGAGGTCAAATGCGTAAAAATGTATATTTGCCCATCACTCTAGAGAATACATACAAAGAGTCTCACATGTGTCACAACTCACAAACATGACATGAATGAGGGTGTGGTTCCACTGTATTTTTGAACTACATACTAATGACAATATTCAAGTTGTTTCTGCTAAATGGTACTATCTCTATCCCAATTCTTTTGTCCTTTTTGGGGGGGTGCGTATCACTTTTCAATTGATTGTACAATCAATAATGATTTTGGTGATTTTGAAAACTTTGTTTAAAAAAGGTCATTGAGATCTAAAAAATAAGATTCATATTGCATATAAAACATATTACCAACTAATATTTATAATCAATTTTCTATCCAGTTAGAATAGAACGAGGAACAAAAGAATGGGAACGGAGGGAGTATTTTAGTCGATGTATGTGAGAAGAATGATCTGCCCAGAAATCTATGAAAACGTGTGTCTTAGCCCATTTAGTTTTGTGGAAATGCCTCCTGAAGATATGAGTAGAAACACGTGAACATATGGTTATCAATTCGAGCGGTTATTCTACTTAGGAATTACCCAAAATTTCAAATTGCTCCATTCCTTAGAAGGGCATAGGAAATGGAACATGGGAAATGGAACTCAAACTCTCCCTTGTCTCATGTCTTCTCCCAATTACACCCAGAGCTAAGAAGTACAGACATAGGAAATGGAACATGGGAAGGACACGACATTTTTTCTAAAGTTAGGACACATATGTTCGACACACTTTGAAAGTAAAACGGGTATCGTAGTTGCAACTTAAATTCTGTAAGTTTATACAAAACACAAAGACAGTAACTTTCTGAAGATACAGAAACAATGAAGTTTAAGATATTCAAGATTTAGGCAGCCACTGTAATCTCAACTATGTCCGACGTATAAATATGACAAACTAATGTGTTTCCAATGTGCCCTATACTTGCCCCGACAAAAATATTGTAGTAAACTAAGCAGACTCATATTTGGTAGTGATAGACCACCTGTGTCGCAGATGGGTTGGATAGGGATACCTGAGGCCTGTTGACATATATAGTGCTTCTTAGCATAAAAGAATAGGGATTTGGATACAGGATCCCACTGTAGATGTAGGTTGGCTAACTCCAACACCAAGAAATAAGAACACTTCATATTTATGCAGGTTTGGATGCCGGTCTAGGGGAACTGATTTTGAACCAACCTTAATGGTTATGAAATTAACTGCTTTCCACTTATTTGACTCAAACTTCTTTACTTCAAATTTTATTTTACTTCTACAAATTAATCAGCAAAACAAAACCCATCAACTCGGGACAACCTATCTTCCGCGTTTTACTGAAAAGTTTTTTTCTTACTCTTTTTTGTTATCTTAATCTGTATTTGTTCTTCACTGTACCTACTTTGCTAGTGTATTTATTGGTTAAAATAGTGGGAGAAGTCATGCGTTCAACCTCAAAAATCCGCAAGCGTTCCAAGGATCTGAGTGTCAAGAAATGTGAAGACAGGATCAGCAACTTGCCATGCAACCTTATTAGCCACATCCTTTCATTTCTTCCCACGAAAAATGCTGTGGCAACTTGTATCTTGTCAACCAAGTGGAAGCAATCTTGGACATCGTACGACTGTGTGGACTTTGATGATACATTATTGCTAAATCCTAACAAGAGTGATAGAACTCCGTCTCTGCAAACCAGTTTTACAAGTTTCATAGATCGGGTGGTGCTACTACATAGAGTCTCACGGTTAAATAAGTTCCATCTCAAGTGCACTCAGTTTTATGATCTGTCACGTGTTAATGCATGGATTGCTGCCGCCTTATTGTCTAGTGTTCAAGAACTTCATATCTCCATTCGCATGGAGCATTCTACAGAGCTACCTCAGGACCTTTTCTCTTGTGGAACATTGGTGGTACTAGAATTGGGTGCCAATTTTGTTATGAATGTACCAGCTTCGGTTCATCTACCGAATCTTAAAATTCTCCATCTTCATAGTGTCGAATTTTCAGATGATGAGTCAATCGATAGGCTTATCAGTGGTTGCCCTGTGCTTGACAAATTGAGTTTGAGAGAATGTGTTGGGATAGATGTACATGTTGTAAAGATTTCAGCACCTGTGCTCACAAGTTTGGCTATGTCTTATTTGTATGTCAATTACTGGCGAATTATGGATTTTCCCGAGCACTCCTATAAGATTGTACTTGAGACCCCATCTCTTCGGTTCCTTGACATCGTGGATAATGTTGCAGAAGGTTATTCATTACAAAGCTTAAGTCATCTGGCTGAAGCTCGTATTTCTATTTTTCAAACCAGCGACCAATTTGAGTCAGATTATTCTGAAGCTGTAAGTGATTTTCTCAAGGGGTTATCCAACGTACAACGTCTATACTTATCTAGTGAATTCATGGAGGTATATGAGCTGAGCTTATTCTTATCTATTTTCATTTCTAACAACTTACAAAATCTCGACTAGTCTACCATGCTTGTATGTATCGTTTACTAGTTAAATTTTCCAGGTCATTTTATAGTAGTTGACCAAGTAAAGTATTCCTGTTTGAAGGTTATGTACACTCCAAATTGCCAAATGCCAAAGTTCCATTGCATGACTGACTTGGAGGTTGGTCCAACCGGGAATGATACTGTGGTATGGGCACTGTTGCCAGAGTTGCTAGAAAACTCGCCACGTCTTGGGGCCCTTGTGTTTGGGGGGGTACGTAGAGCGCAGTATGCTTTCTTTTTATAGTTATGTGAGTAGCAATGCAATTCTGACATTTCTAATTGATTCTGTAATCAGATACATTCTGGTGCACCAAGACCTTTTGGTCGAGAGCTTGTACGGTGTTGGAATCCACCTCAAAGCGTGCCTTCTTGTTTGCTCTTTCACCTCAAGGAGATAGAATTTATGTACTTTGAAGGGCAGAAAGATGAGCTGAAACTGTTGGATTATTTTCTGAACAACGCAAAAGTTTTGGAGAAGGTGAACATTCGTTATTCCAATCGACACAGAAACATGCGTTATTCCAATCGACACAGAAACTGGACAATAAATTTTACACCATGTCATTAAGCAAGAGCTGAAGGTTTTAAGAAAATGTTGATGATGTGAAGGGCTCAAGGACCTCTCATAATATCTGGTTTGTTTTGGGTATTTCCAGTTGTACTTGTCAAATTATCGTTTTGCTGCCGTGATGTTGGATGCGGAATTGTGACAGATTTCTGAAGTACTGTGTTTGTTGTCGTTATCCTTTGATTTTTGGTTCTTTAAGTTCGTATTTGTGGCTTACCCCTCCAAAGAAGTAGGTGAATGGTATCTGTTCTGCATGAGAATTTGATAGCTACGGATTGAAATCAAACTCGTGCATCGTTACAGGAAATTGTTACTTTTTTTGGATTAGGTTATTTTGATTGATTTGCACAACGAGGAGAACATATACTTCGCAAGACCAGGGTTTGGCGATAAAATGTGGAACGGAACTTGGTCATTTGTTGTGCTTGTGCACGAGATGAAACAATCGATCAACCATGAGTAATCACAAGAACATGAGAGGTGTGGTTCGGCAGTGCTTACCTACTCCATGGGGAGGGGGAATAAAAGATGGTGCAGTAAGCAAAATGGAGCTGCTTACTACCCAGTACCCACTGGCAATGAATCGGTCTTTTTTGGGGTAAATTAATATCGATTTTTTCTCCAAGGGAGGGAGGGAATGGAGTCCAGTCCAGATGATTTTTTTTTTTATCTTTATTTAAAAAAATTCGCATTTAGTTTTTTTGCCAATTTTTTAATGGAATATTGCTTTGTCATGACGAAAAGAATCTAAAAAATAGAAAAAATACAATCGAAACCATTTTTTTTTGAATAAAGACGAAAATAAGTCAATAAGCCTTTTTTTTGTTATCAGTCATAATATTTTATTTTTTTAAATTCCTTTCATTATGATGAAGCC
>BPLS01010223.1:0-10574 GCA_019656275.1 Rhododendron kiyosumense | reverse complement strand
TATTTTTAATGTAAAAATATATAGTCAATCGGTTCGGTTTGATCCAGTTAAATTTTCAGAAAACCGAGACTAAACCGATTTCGGTTTGGTTTGGCCCAGTCCGAAAAAATTCCACCATCACTCCAATCAAAAACCGAACCAATCAGTCGGTTTTTAGGGGGGGAGGGGGTTTCTGTCCGTCGGGTTTTGTAACACCCCTAATATTTCATATTTGCATTTTTTTTCCCATGGAAATTGTTTTTGGCATATCAATTTTAGCCACTGACACTCCACTTCGTGTCTTGATCATCTAAAATTGCAAAACAAAAAGTAGAATGTCATTGACTAAAAATAGAGTGTCAAAATCACATCACTTTCCCATCCAGAACATGAATGGAGGAAGGAAAATACTTGCAAGGAAATTTAACGCATCATCGAACCACACATGGCTATTGACTCAGGAGAACGTTATCAGAGATCATCTCAGGAGATGAAGCTAATCCGGTATAACCCAAGGAGTCTAGATTAAATTAAGCGCATCTCAATTCAAATGGAATTCCTGTACCAAGCAATTACGCAGCACATAGTTTCCACCAAAGTAATATGCTCGTAAAATATCACAAAATTAAACTAGAGCGCTTCAAACATCTGGAAAAAGTTCCGAAAAACATCAAGTTTTGCATGTCAATCCATCAAAGCTTAAAAGGCCGAAAGGGCTAGTTTTGGACACACAATAACAGATAGATCATGCTGCAGAAATGTGAGCATCCTTAATAGTTTCGCGCCAAGCGTACTCCCTAGCTCCTTTGTCGTCGACAATCTTGATTACGAAATTGGGCGGGGCCACAACCAATCTCGACCTAATCTCGATTATGCACTTGTCAACCAGATCGATGGCTTCTTCAACCGTCATGTTGCTGTGGTAGTGTCTGTCCATCATGGCAAGCGAGAAATAGGAGCCGTAGCCAAACGCCGCCTTGTCAACCTTGTGCATGGAAGCAATATAGTCAATGAAGTAGAGGGAGGGGCCTGTCTCCTTGTCGTAGCCAGCCAGAATGATATTCACCATGTATGGACTCTGAAAAGTAAAATATCAAAGGTTAAGACAGTAAGGAACCCACATACAGCCGAGCAAAAAAAAAGGAACCCAGATACCCACAGCTAAAGATCTTTAGTTTCTTCTTCCACCAACAATTCTATAAGCTGAGGTAAAGTGGGTTATGGGGAAAAAGAACAGTTCTACACATTCTGCTTTTCATGTTTACACTTTACACACTGACGTACATATTCAACATTCATCAGGATTCGGAACCTGGTTCTGCCGAACGTTTTCATACGAAGAATCAAACTAAGAAGGTGAATGCAACTGTGTATAAGGTTTTATATCAACACACCACGTAGCACGTTAATGGCCTACACTTTAAGTTATATAGAAGAATAAAACAGATGAGTTTATAGAACCTGTAAGTCCGTAACTGTTTTGAGTGCCATCAATCTAAACAGGAATTTATTGGCTTAGGCTTCCAACTTTACTTAATTTATGACCTTGCCACCCTGCCGGTAGCAGAAGCTAAGTGCTAGATTTTGGCGTCGTCCTTGCTTTCCTTAATTACATCATTTAAAAAAATAAAATTGATTACCATGAAAGAATACATAGTACAAAATTGCTCTACTAATTCTTGTACTTTCCTATGTTGCCCCTTAAGCCAAATATTCTACCAATGCCATAAACACAAAGCAATCAATATTTCTCAACTTTGCCAAGTCGTTTGGAAGAGTACCGCCTAAAAACATACAGTGACTTGCATTTATTGTTGATTAATTAAACTGGGCTTTCACAAACATGCCATCAGTTTGGGAGGAAGGGAATTTTATGATGACCTAAAAATACTAAAACAGAATCGTGGAAGGATGGGTGGTTGAATTCCTCACCAAAGTTCTCAATCTAGTGTTGGGTGTGCGACAGCCTCCAGATAGCCTAATCTATATACTGAAGAAAAGAGAATTGATTATTGTAGGAAGATCTGACATTAATTATGAAAATGTTTTTATGACCCTGGACCCAGAAATAAACCATCAAACAAAAACTCCTTCCACAGGGATGTTGGTAATAACAGTGTTTTAAACGGCCCGAGGCGAAGTGCCAAGGGCCCCTGGAGCCTAAGTGACCAAGTGCGAAGCGAAGCGCGTGCCTCAGTGCAGTGAAGCGCACATTGGAAAAAAAGAGTAGATCTACCTTACTAAGTGACCAAATCACCCAATATCATCAAATAGGACATGTACTGTAGAAAACAACACATGTAATAAGCCAAGTACCATACTTTGAAGTCCAAAAAGGTAGAACGTCAATAATCATACATGACATTCAAATGACCATATATGGAAAAAAGAAAAGAACATACTACACTGCCATTAAAACTAATCTTTGAAGTTTGAATGTTTAGCTTTTAGAAATTAGACACGCGATGAACTAATAATAGGCTAATTGCGGTCTAATTGAAGGAAGTGTCGCAGAGGAAGAGTGAATTCAGTCGAAGGAAAGCCCAATTCAGTCGAAGAGGAGAAGAAACGCCAGTGGAAGATCGTATTAGATGATTAGGGCTTTTCATATAAGCTGTTATCTGGTGCTTGGTCTCACTAAAAGCTTTGATCTGGGTGTGTTGGATCTCAATCAGAGGTAGATAGATTAAATGCACAAATCTCTTAAGAGTTAATGGTTAAGCACGCACTTCATGTGCCTTGGGATTAGTCCCAAAGTGCGCTTTTTCTGCGCTTCGCCACCCGCGCTATGCTTCTACACATTGAAGCCCCATTCCCGCGCCTCGCTCCGCTTCGCACTTAAGAGCACTTTTTAAATCACTGGGTAATAACATGGGGTTAGATTGCAATGGGCCATTAAGACTAATCAACCATATTCTTAGAAAGGTTTCACTTCTCAAGCCTGCGTCAATCAGAGAACCACACAGTTCGACCTACAAAATATCCCCACAAATAATCCCAACTCTCTTTTACAGATAACACAAAGATGGCACCAGAAAGGGTCTACCCTTCTAACAAAAGAATATAGGGACCAAAAGAGTTCATTGTGGAAATTGAGCTCTCCTATAGAATGTACAAGATCCAAAGAGGATTCACTAATATCGAGGAAGCACGGATACAGTCACGGGAGAAGGACACACGGACACGTCATTTCTTCAAAAACTAGGACACAAACACCATAGGGACACGTCGAATATATTGATCGACTAGATGTATCTTAGGAATTCATATAAGATACGAAAAATACTTTCAATCACAGCATTAACACAAAGAAGATACAAAACAAATGTCATTATATAAGTATTCATGAACTAAACAACGAAATTTTGATTTTGGGCCTACTTTTTAAATTTGCATTTTAACCACCTACTGTATTCTCAATGTGTCCGAGGCCCAGAGTGTCCTCAATGTGTTCTAGACTCCCAGAGTATCCACAAAGTCTCCAACTAAACAAAATATAACAAAAAATCAAACACGTTTTAGGTGTGTCCAACAGGTATGCAGAGGGTGTCGTGTCGTGTCCATGTCTGACACATGTCGGATACGGATACCAGAGGCCGATGTACGTGTTCATGCTTCTCTTAGACTAATGCATATACCAAAATCAAAAGCTATACAACAAAGGGCACCCTATAATTAAGACACACTGCCACAAACATGGTTTATCTCAACATTGTGTCTTCAAAAGTAGGTATATTCCTTCCTCTCCAAAAGAAGCACATAACCAATACACAATGATACCACCATTCCAGCTTTCTTCCTTTTTCAATATAAAATAGCTGAGGAACAGAGGCAGTGGTTGGCATCACCCAATGAACCTCCAAACTGGTCGACAGCAAGTCCTAAAGTTCCTTAGCAACATCATAATGATTAATGAATAAGCAATTGATCAACTATCTCATGCTTTACTCAGTGGACGATTTCTTGGGGTGTTTGGAAGGCATTCATAGAGTGAAAATCTGAAATAATTTCAGTCCTATGAGAATGGTTTTTTAATGTTGAAGGAGCGAGGATGGGTACTGAATGGCCTTTCTTTAATTTTTGTTGAGAATGTCTAAGAGGAATGAGTATGGTCTGTTTCGGTTTGTTGGTTCTAGTTTGGCTTCTGGGTCAGTGCTGAAGTAGAGGGGTGATGATGCTGCTCTGGGGTTGTCTGCTGGTGCTTTTGTGATGGTTCAATGGTTGGTGATGCTGCTGGTCTGAGTGTGTCTGGAAAACAATTCAATTGCTGAATCTGATACTCAAGCAACAGCAGCAGCAGCAGCAGCAGCAGCAGCAGGGGAAATTAAATCAATTCAGTAGCTGGGACTACTCATCGGCAAGGCTGAGGATGTTTTGGCCTATTTTATTGGGGGTTTTGGTGTTGAGGTTTCTGTTGTAATGCTTTGTTATAGCCTGTGGGCTGTTTTTCTATTTCTCTCTTGGTTGCCTCCTATCCAACTTTTATTCTTGGGGTTGTGGGTGGCATATGATATCCGAGCTTTGGGTGCCAACCTAGCTGGTATCTTTTGTCTCGGTTGTGATGCCGTCATGCCCTCAATCCTTTTAATCATTGTATCATTTACTATGATTAATAAATTCCTTTTGCTTAGCCAAAAAAAAAAACTATCTCATGCTCTACGGACAGCAGCACCAACTAGAAAGTCCACAGCCACCCTTCATCAGATCATCAATACTATGAATGCAGTCTAAAGGAAGGACAAGCAGCACCAACTAGAAAGTCTATAGTCACACTTCATCTCATCATAAATAGTACAAATGGAGACTCTAAAGCAGTTGGCAAGAGGGAAAATAAAACTCCACATTTATTGGTACTACATACTTCTGTGTAATCTTCTTTTCTTTTCTTTCTTGCTAAGTCCGTGCAATATTCTTAGGAAAAGCATTTCTTGTCCCTCAAAGAATTGATTATCCTTAGGACCTAACCAATAATTCCACCTCATCATAGGACATAGGGCCCATACTAAGGAACCCAATCCACACAAAGTCGTTCAAGAAACTCACACTCATAGCCGCCAGCTCCCATTTTGGAGTGACCTAATGAAGAGTAGAATGCACACTTAGAGAAAGAGACTCTTCAGTAGTATGCTACCAAGGCATCCTCGACCATCAGCAGGCACAAAATTCACCTTCTCAACAAGTTTGGCCTACCCTTCCTAATACCATTTGACAACCCACCCCATACAACTCTAAACATCGAATGGTATTCAGCCTATGGTTGAAATCAAACCTGGAATCAATCTCCCTGGATTAGAACTTATTTCATTTGCATATAATCTCCCTGTATTACAACTTTGGTTGCACTTGTAGAATAGAGCATACTTATTTGTAAATTTTGAAAATACTTGCAAACAGTGTGTTATTTGGCCACTTTTGGGTCAAATGGTATTGAAACACATTTTTTTCACGAAATTTCACACTACCGATGCTTAACAAAACTCTAACATACATCTTTGACCATATTAGCCCCAAGTTTCCAGCAAATTACAGAATCAAGCCCTACCATCAACCAGGTAGGAAACAAAAAAACATCAAATCAAACCCTAGAAATGCAAAATCAGCACAAACCCAACTGACAAATAGGGCTTTTGACTACTGTTGAACCGGCCATTTCAACCAAATTTCACAGCAACGATGCTTAACAAAACCCTAACACCACATCTTTTACCAAATAACCCCCAAGCATGCAAGAAATTACAGAATAAAAATCCCTAATATTAACTGAGTAGACAAAACATCAAATAAACCCTAGAAATGCAAAATCTGCACAAAACCCAACTGAAATTAGGGCTTTCGAGTACGGCTGAAGCAGCCATTTCAAGCAAATTCCACAGCAATGATCCTTAACAAAACCCTAACACCACATCTCTTACCAAATAACCCCCAAGCATGCACAAAAAAAAATAAAAAAATCACAGAATCAAAATCCATAATGTTAACTGAGTAGAAATAAAAAACATCAAACAAACCCTAGAAATGCCGCAGCAGCTGACAATTACCTTGCGCAAGGCGGTGGCGAGCTCGCCTCGGGTGAAATTCGCAGCGGCTGCGGTCGTCAGCGGAATACCGTTGCGGAATTGGTACAGCGCCACGTTCTTCTGAATATACTCCGTAAACTGAGCTCTGAATATACATAAACAACAATCAGTTAGATGTGGCTCGTAGCCCATCTGGTTGTCGAGTATTTCCAAGTCTATAGAAAGACGTCGAACCCTCTTTGGTTGCTAACCTACTAATTTCCCGCTAACCCCGCCAATGTATCCAATATTGGCAACAAAAAAAACAATCAGTTAAATCAAAATTAATAGAAAGATCGTGACTTTGTTAGAGAGAGAGAGAGGGGACCTGTCGCCAGCCTCGCCGCTGGCGCCCATGAGCTTGTGGGAGTCGAGGATCATGATCTTGTCTTCATTGGATTTGTGGACCAAGATGCTGTGGACGGCCGATGAGTCGGCGACCACCAGAGCGAAACCCTTGCCTACCAGTCCGAACACGCACTCCATCTCTCTCTCACTCTCTCTCTCACTCTCTCTCGGTCGAGTATAGATAGATACAGATCTCTGTGTGTATATGGTGGAACTGGTTGGTGTTTCTCGTCTGATGATGGTATAAGAGCCGACTTGAGAAACAAGACAAGCCGAAAAGGAAAAGTAAGGGGTTCAACGTGGGCCAGAAAAACCCAAGCCCGGCCCATTAATCTTCAATCTATGGCAATATAAAGCCCAATAAACCCAGACCCACTAAATTCTTATATTTTGGGCCATCACGTGATTAGCATGCTGGAGCGAGAGCATGAAAGTGAAAACTAGTGTTTTTATAAACACATTCAAACTAGAGGTGGCAGATAAAAAAAAAAAAAAAAACTAGGTGTGACAAACGGGCCGGGCTGACACAATTAAGCATGACACGACACATTTAAATATTGCACGACATGGGCACAGTTTTATTTCCCTTAGCAGGACGAGCATTAGTTCTCTCAATTCTTGGTCATTTAATTTTGTTCCTCTACTCATACCTTCATACGATAGTCAAGTTTACCCTATCTATTGATTTCTCATTGGCCTGACAAAGGGATGTTCCGAGGTGGGTTCAAAGGGAAGTTAATATGGACTGTTCATTAGTTAGTGCAGTGATAACAAATAATATGGATTAAAAAAAAGGAATGATAATGCCACTCTCTTTTTTACCAATGTTACTCCCTTTTTGGTCTTGTAGTGTATGAATTTACACAATAGTCCATGCATTTTATGAAAGTTTATTGCATTGAGGGGTAAATTAGTAAATTCACCTAACTAAAAGACAAAAAGGGAGTGGCATTATCATTGGCCTAAAAAAAAGTATTCAAAATAAGCTATCCTCCCTTCCATCATAATACGGGGCATAAAAATAAAATTTTGAATTTTTATGTCCATTTGTATTTAGGGCATTTTTGACGAACAAAGATCCTCTTAGGGCATTTTGTTAACTAAAATTCATCGCGATCTCAGTTCATGATCAGAACTGTGATCAATTTGTAGGTCTTGATATCTATGTCATCCATAAACGAATCATATATATCTTAAGAGCACCTTAAAACATAATTCGAACAAACTTTGGCCGATGAATAAAAATTTTACTAAATTTTTTCATGAACGATGTACATATTGAGGGTTAAAAAAAAATATCCACGACTCAGTTGTCATATAACAACATAACATAGTGGGCTCCATTTTGCATCAAATAAAAAATCACATGAGAAGATATACTCTTCAAACGCAAATCCTTAAAAATAGGATTCAACCATTGGAAAGGTAACGGAAAAAAAAAATCCATTCTTCATAGTCACCACTCAAGTTCCTATTTTTCTTCCCTATAAATACTCTCTTCCCAGAGAGAGAGAGAGAGAGAGAGAGAGAGAGAGGAACAAGACTCAAGAATACGTTAATTTGCATTTCTTCACATCTCGGTAGCCTTTAAATATCAGCTACCGTATTACTATTTATTTGATTTTGTCTGGTACATATTTGAATACTTGTAAGTTAGCAATTTCATGTCATGCTAAAGAAAGAATGAGAACTATATATATACTTGCATTGCACTATTAAAATATGCGAATCAAACAATAAGGCTTGATACACACCCTATATAAATGGATCGATGATGGTTGAGGATCATCTTGATCAATCTCAATGTGACTTTCAAGTTTGGCTAGCTCTTTGGAGACATTATCGATCAAGTTAGGACTTTGTAGGTGAACTCCATCGATCTATAACAACAAAGAGATACAATTGAGAGTGGACATATAGTACTATAGGGGAGTGAAACAAACTCTTACTGCACAATATATAGTAGTTTCTCTTCCCTTTTCTTTGCGGATGCAAGCATACTATCGCATGTGTGTTGAACCACGCATATCTCTCGCGTAGTGGTGTGGTGGCAATGGCATCAATTTTCTTCATCCTTCGTGGAACCCGAACAATAAAATGCCTTAAAAATATAGCACAAATAATGAGCAAACTCTCACAAGACGACATGATCAGGTCATTTGTGGGCATCCAAGGCATTGAGTTAGGCACATCATACAGTACTTGCGAAAATAATTAGGTAAGTACTTAAACAAGGTATTTACCATAAATTAAACGAATTGTACTTTTGTCTGTCTTTTTAGAATTTTTGATAGATTCAAGTAAATTTTTTTAATTAATCTTCGACATGTGGGATCTAAAAAATAAAACTACGAGCCAAAAAATTCCACTAAAGCAGGATAAAAACAAAATAATTGAAATTTTTTTGGTGTCCTTTGTTTGTCTTTTTTATTTTTTTAACTAATTAACTTCAATCGATGTTTCTATATTTTCCAATCGATATTCTTATTAGTTTAATTTCTCTCGAAAATGTCGGCAAAAAATTACTGAAAAATCCATCTAAATATCCAAAATATTAAGTTGTCTTGAAGAAAGATCACCTAAACGATCCATCGATGGGTTAACCAAGTGGTAACGTGAACCTTTCGCCTGTAACATGGTAGGATTCGATTCCCTCTGAAAACAAACCATGATTTAAGTGGAGGTTCACAGAGGTGGATTGTTATGCTGGTCTCTCTTGAGAATTAGTTATGGTGTACATAAATTCGTCCGGACATCTTGGTTATTATAAAAAAAAAAAAACAGATCACCTAAATGACAAACTACCAAATTACATATTACTAATAGCTACACCGAGCGTTTGTGCCACACCATTGAAGTATGAATTACTATTTTCTTGTCCCTCATCCCTCCGCCGTTCCCGGTACATGCGGTCGCACGGCCGGTGGCACTGCCGTGGGGCGGGGTTGCTTGTCACACAACTCATTGCACTCCTTGTACTTTTCTTCGAGGTCTTCTCCGCCCTTACCGGCCACCGTCGCCACCGCTCCTGCCGCCTGCATGTTGCTCTTTTCCTTCTATGTGGGGTTGATTTAGTAGACGGAGTGATAAAGACACAGATAAAAGGAAGCGAGTGACAGAGAAGAACAGAGGAAGCAGAGGAGGCTTTACTTTCGTAGCCATTTTACCGTAGGCTCAAAGGAAATGATTTCTGGAGTTTTGCTTGTTTTCACTTTATTTCAGTGTGTATATTTATTTATACCGTAGGTGTTTTTGAAGGTGATGGAAGTTTTTGAAACATGGCTTGAGCAGAGAGGTGGTAGTGTATAAAGGTACAAAATTGATGCCACCGCTGACGGGTGGAAATTTCCGATACCGACAACTCAACACGAACCCAATACGAAAATAAAGGGTTAGGGTTAGCTAATTTTGACACGGAACACGAATATGACACAACATGATAATACGAAATACTAAACAGGTCAAGTTAAAATTGAGAGAATTCTGACACAAACACGACACAATACCCATCATACATCCAGGGATGGATTTACATGGGGGGCGTGCCCCACTCAAAATAAAAATATTTTTTGAAAATATTTATGTATAATAAATTAGCACAATTATGAAAGTTTGCTAAGTTATAAACATACACACTTGTATATATTATGAAAATACACATATAGAATTAGTTTTATACTTGAATTTCATCATATGATGCATTTATATTTGTTACTTTACGAGTTGTTTGTTTATTTGGAGCTATTCTTTCTTGTTCTCTTTATTTTTAACCGTCTCGGAGAAATATTTTAAAATAAAGATATTAACAAAACTAATTCGATCATTCTAAAATTTGTTAATGTTCTTTTAAAACAAATTTTAAAAATTTTGTCTGAGATTTTGTACTCATTTTTACCTAATTTAACTTAAAGTACGTTTTATAAACTTTTGTAATTAATAATGCATACTTTAATTTTGAACGATTTTACTATGATTGAATAAAAAAATAAACTTTCGTCATTATACTTAACAGGTGCTCCCACTATGGTACATTCCTGAATCTGTTCCTGCATGCATCTCCATGTACGTGTCTAGGCAGAGTTTGAACAACTAATATATAAGACAAAAATAAGGTTATACATTTTGTGTTGCTTGTGATAAATAGTGTTTGACTTTTTTCTTTAATAACCGATGTCTGTGCCAGCTTATGCG
>BPLS01010216.1:0-10338 GCA_019656275.1 Rhododendron kiyosumense | reverse complement strand
TGGTTGGCAATTGGGAATGCCACGTGGCCGCACCGACTCGGGCCCATGATGGGTGTCGTTTTGCGGGGCGGGGCGTGACAATGTAGGGAGGTATTCCCGAACAAGCTCGGATAAGAGCCCGAACAATGGTACATGGGGCCACAGAATAAATAAGATAAGATAATTCGCCGTGCAAAACAATGGTCAACGAATAGGACCAATGACATGAGAAGACATTGGTTCAAGCAATCCATAAGGATCAAAGACATGAGAAGTCATTGGTTCAAGTAATTGATAAGCACCAGTGACATGTGAAGTCACTGGTCCAGGCGATCTGTTTGGCGATACATTAGCCGGATAGAGAAAGAACTCTTGAGAAAATGGCCTCAAGTGCTAAAGCAGAAGAAACACTCTAGAAGGTTCCAAAACAATGGTATTATGAAAAGGAATGATATCCTGAGAATGTAGGATCATGGGATGTTCAGCCAGCCAGCCATACAAAGGAGTCCTGAAAGGATTAAGGAAATGAATGGATAAGGGAACGAGAATCCAGGGGATCCTAGGTTTCCTATACGTGATAGGAAACCTAAGGCAACGAAGATGCTTGGGTAGCAAGGTTATGCGTATCTATAAATACAAGGTAAACTTAGAAGAAAAAAGTATGCAATACGTTGCACTCATACGATACTTCCTATTGGTATTTAGGGTTTTCTGCTTGTACGTGATACTAATTTAGGCATTGAAAGGCTTTTGCCACGAGAGGCAAAGGTGCATTCAGCCCTTGTCTGTTTTACAGATTAGGGTTCCGACGACGAACTAGGATTCCGGTGAGGAGGCACAAATAGCCGTTACATCCTTGTGCTGTACAAAGCACCATTCGATTTTGTCCACTTACAAAGGAGATTTATATGGAGCAACCAAAAGGCTTAAAAGTAAAAAGGAAGGAAAACCTTGTTTGCAAATTGAAGAAGAGCTTGTATGGCTTAAAACAAGCTCTGAGGCAATGGTACAAGAAATTTGATTCCTTTATGGTGGATCATGGTTATTCGAGAACCATTTCAGATCATTGTGTGTTTGTGAAAAAGTTTCCTTAACAATAACTTTATTATTCTCTTGTTCTATGTTGATGATATGCTCATTGTGGGACAAGATTCTACGAACATTAATAAGTTGAAGTTGGAGTTGAGTAAATCCTTCGCTATGAAAAATTTGGGACCGGCAAAACAAATTTTGGTCATGAAAATTACTTGTGATCGAAAGAAGGGACTGATTTTGAAACGCCCCGAAAAAATTCAACCTTAACACATGCCATAAATGCATAAATATCACGTTGAAAAGTCAAGTACTCGTCAAACATTGGAAGGGTTAACCAAAATAAAAGACTTTTCTTTCTTTAAAACATTAAAGCAATTTATCTTCTTCTTTTTTAAATAAGGATTAACGTAACGAATATATTTTTCACAAAAGCTTGAGAAGTCTCTTATACCATGAAGGATATTTCACCAATCTTAAACTCAATAGAATCAAACAATCTAGCTTTGTCCCCATAAGTCCCAAAAACAACATATTCTTTAGTGCCAAAAATAAGTTCTACAAGCCATAAAATAAGCTTCCCAAAAGATGAGTACATAACTCCTAATTTTGCAATTCCAAAATAATAACATAAGTTTTCGATTCCACAATCAAACTACAAAAGACATTGTATCAAATATAGTCTTATGGCCTTACACGTTTCACGACATATGCTAACAAAATAACAATACAAAAGAGACTCCATGTAGCTCACTAAGTACTTGGTGCCTCATTGTCACCTGAAATGGTTAAACCACATGAGTCAAAGCCCATAGGAAACAAGACTAAACTAAATAATATGTTCAAGTTTAACATAAATGCCGTGAAACAAGCACAAGTTAAAAATCCACACCTAATTCTCAAGTGTCAATAAATTTACCATATTAATGACTTCATACGTTCCCTGCCTACTCAATCTAGCCCAACATTCTTAGGTTCAACCCAAATTCATAACCATACGCTAACTTTAATATCTAACTAACGGTAACCGTTTACAAGCACCACCCTTGCACCGGGGTAATCGGGTACAGTGTACCACCCCAACAATTTTCGGTCTTTCACCGAGGAGCTCGCCAAGCCCAGCTTGCTTTTCCTAGGTGCACCACCTAGATCTAAACCAACATAATCCAGGTTCAAATCTCTATCTATCTCACCAATCAGAATAATTTCTATCCAAACATAATTCCCTATCAAGTATCCAAGCTCCAAGCGTTCAATAAACTCCAAACACACAAACTCTTTCATTAACACAAATAACCTCCACAAGTCATAAAAATAAATCACATGGTGCAAGCTAGAGTCATAATTTTTGCATATCAAATTATCCTTAATTTCTCAAGTATTTTTTCTTTTTTTCTCTAGATGTTCAACGCGCAACATGGATACAAGGTACTCTCATATAGACAACATCTATTCCTAACATTAGTCATCTCTATATCTCAATAACACATAAATTTCAAGAATTCAACAAGTATCAACAAGAACCCATACTTTTCATGTGAGATCTTAGAACCCCAACACAAATTTTCACATAATCCATGTTCTATATCAAATTCACAACATTTAAACTAAAAATAAACATATCAAAAGGGTTAGTCATGTATCCTACCTCAAAAGAGTCAAATTTCAAAAAATCTAGGATCTCCAAAGTTGGCCGGTCAAGATTTTGTTCGGATCAATGCGTAGCCCTCTGTCCATAGATCATGTTTTCTTCTTGCCTTTTTTGCGAGATTTGCGAGTCTTGGCCTCTGATTTTGGGGTTAAACAAAGAGAGTTTGTATGGAGTTGTAGAGAGAGAAAATGAACGGCAAATGGAAAAAAATGAAAAAGAGAGAACATTCTAGAGTTCTCGGCCGACTTCAACCATTTAAAGTGCAAAATTGCACTATGGCCCTCCAAGAATCAAGCTATTGTTCCATTTTCTAAAATATTTTGAGTCATTACACTAACGCCCATACTACCAACAATTTATAATAGTTGACTCTAAAAGCTTATATAAAAAAAAATTCCATCACATATGGGTCCCACGCACTCGGTCCATAGCACACAACTCATGCTCGATCAACCAAACACACATACACACGTATGTGCACGTCTATATAAAAAAAATTCATGCCTTAATTACTAAATATAGTTACGCGTAGCCACATTAAATAAAGTAAATTAATATTTGGGACGGGTCACTACAATCTCCACACCTGAAGGAGTTTCGTTCCCGAAATTCACCACACCCCTCAAGAAGAAAACAAGGTTAGATAGAACAAACGGAATAAAAAATTCTAACTCTCACATCGCTTCTTTGACTCTGCAGCGATGCCACAAGACTTGAACAAAGAAACTTTGCTGCCTGGCAAGACTTACTCTCTAGTATCCAAAATATTCACCAGTTGCTATTTGTAACAAATGTCATGATGAAAGTCGAGTTCGGCCCAATAAAATATTCATGAAGGACTCGGCTCGTAATATCAAAACATAGGCACATGAAACATCGTGAACTTTTTACAGCGTGATAGTAATGCAAGACGAACTTTACCCTCTCAATCCTCTCAAGTATCTAAAATGACCTAATAGTAACTTCCAATCCATCCAAATGTCTTTAAACCCTTTATAATGTAACTTCAAAGAAAAATGGTCTCAGACCTCAATCATCAAGTTGTTTGGCGATCTCAAACAATAATTAGTTGTTGTCACACCCAAGCAATCTTGTCAGTAGTCTCTCATACTAAGTCTGGCCCAAAACCGCTGTCTTCCCAATTAGTTCAACCAATCGAGGATCTTCAGAAGCTTTCACATGAAGCTGGCCCGGTGCTTGATTGGTAACTATTATCGCAAGTGATCCCAAGAACCTCAAAAATCGAACACACGAGCTTGTAGCACGTAAGTCACAAAACACACACCACAATTCTAACCCGGGTTCGACGTAATCAATTGCATGACACTCAAATGATGTGAAAGTTTTAGCTCAAACAAGATTACAAGGAAAGTTAGGCCATCAAAATCGAAGGATCAATGGTTAAAAGTGGGAACTAAGCTAGATATCGAATTTTAAAGTCACACCGGCCGAACGCACCTCAAATTAAATATCCAGGCTTTGTTGTCCAAAAGAACTCAAGATTACAAGGAGATTGTAAGGTTACCGGCCACTAGAATGAACAAGTCAAAGCTCAATGGTGGCTAAACAATGAACTTGATATACCAACTCTTAAAAATTCAGACAGATCATCAAAATATGAAGGATTATCCATGACCTCAAGTCAAGGAAAATGAACACTATTTTTGTTTCCGGCAAGAGAAATATATTGACTATAGAAGCAACATACAATTACAAGGTAAATGCAATTTTCGAGTCGATGATAGATCAACACCAGAGGACAAAGCCAAAGCAAACAATGAGATTCAAGGCCAAAATTAGGAATGGGTAAGACTCCCTAACAAGTTGCATCAGAACAATCGAGGACAAGCAACTTGCCTCCAAAGCTAAGAAACAACATTATATTTCGATACCATGTATGGCAACCGTAGCAACAAAATCAGAAAATGATAACACTAACAAGTTTACATCATTGAATATGAAATAATGTGAAACCACCAAATTTGACTCCAATAAGTAACAGTGGCAACACTAGAATTTGAGTGAAATAGCAAGTTACAAGGAAATCAAAACTAACTAACGAAATTGATACCAAAGCGTAACAATATCAACAACAGAAATAGATTGACTGAGGGAGCAAGAAGCATCTGCTAGCTGTACTAGTGCCATCAACAAAAGTATACACACAACAAAGAACATTGGAATAAAAGGATCCAAGCACTATAAGATAATCTAAGGAATGGTAGTGTGACAGGCAATCTAAAGATATAAAGGACCTCAGACCAAGGCAAGCATAACAAGACACAAAGCGAAGACAAGAACCAATTGAGCCAAGGAGTTACAAGGGTTATCTTGATAAACCTATCAACCATGTCACTTTGCATGTAAACACATAGCTTCCAAATGGGTTCACACAAGCACATGCATAATTCCGTCAATGTTACTCACATAAACATAAACACACAATCACATAATTTTTTTTTTCTTTTTTTAAGCATCCCTCCGATTAAAATGGAGGTTAAGCCCCTTCCTTGCGGTCATAAAGTAATCTAACTTAAAGCTCCAAGCACATAGCCTCAAAAACACAAGTAAACAAATAACACGTACCCCATCTAACATAATGAATGGAAGGTGCCCAAATGAGACTAAGTCTCCTCCCACGGTTCCTAGGTATTCAAACCTATAGCTCTGATACCATTCTGTAACGCCCCAAAAAAATTCAACCTTAACACATGCCATAAATGCATAAATATCACGTTGAAAAGTAAAGTCCTCGTCAAACATTGGAAGGGTTGACCAAAATAAAAGAATTTTCTTTCTTTAAATCTTAAAGCAATTTATCTTTTTTTTGAAAAAAAAAATAAGGATTATCGTAACGAATATATTTTTCATAAAAGCTTGAGAAGTTTCTTGTACTATGAAGGATATTTCACCAATCTTAAACTCAATAGAATCAAACTATCTAGCTTTGTCCCCATAAGTCCCAAAAATAACATATTCTTTAGTGCCAAAAATAAATTCTACAAGCCATGCATAAGATAAGCTTCCCAAAAGATGAGTATATAACTCCTAATTTTACAATTCCAAAATAAGAACATAAGTTTTCGATTCCACAATCAAACTACAAAAGACATTGTATCAAATACAGCCTTATGGCCTTACACGTTTCATGACATATGCTAACAAAATAACAACGCAAAAGAGACTCCATGTAGCTACACTTCACTAAGTACTTGGCGCCTCATTGTCACCTGAAATGGTTAAACAACATGAGCCAAAACCCGTAGGAAACAAGACTAAACCAATAATATGTTCAAGTTTAACATAAATGCAATGAAACAAGCACAAGTTAAAAATCCACACATAATTCTCAAGTGTCAATAAATTTACCATATTAATGACCTCATATGCTCTCTACCTACTCAACCTAGCCCAACATTCCTACGTTCAACCCAAATTCATAACCATACACTAATTCTAATATCTAATTGAGGGTAACCGGGTACAAGTACCACCCCATGAACCGGGGTAATCGGGTACAAGCATCACCCTCACAAACCAAGGGTAGATAGGTACAAGTACCACCCCATGAACCGGAGTAATCAGGCACAAGCACCACCCTTGCACCGGGGTAATCAGGTACGGTGTACCACCCCAATAAATTTCCGATCTTTCACCGAGGAGCTCGCCAAGCCCAGCTTGCTTTTCCTATGTGCACCACCTAGATCTAGACCAACATAATCCGGGTTCAAATCTCTATCTATCTCACCAATCGGAATAATATCTATCCAAATATAATTCCCTATCGAGTATCCAAGCTCCAAGCGTTCAATAAACTCCAAACACACATAAACTCTTTCATTAACACAAATAACCTCCACAAGTCATAAAAATAAATCACAAGGTGCAAGCTAGAGATATAATTTTTGCATATCAAATTAACCTTAATTTCTCAAGTATTTTTTCTTTTTTTCTCTAGATGTTCAACGCGCAACATGGATACAAGGTACTCTCATATAGACAACATCTATTCCTAATATTAGTCATCTCTACACCTCAATAACAAATAAATTTCAAGAATTCAACAAGTATCAACAAGAACCCATACTTTTCATGTGAGATCTTAAAACCCTAATACAGATTTTCACATAATCTAAAGAATTTTCATGTTCTACACCAAATTCACAACACTTAAACTAAAAATAAACATATCAAGAGGGTTAGTCATGTATCCTATCTCAAAAGAGCCAAATTTCAAAAAAACTAGGATCCCCAAAGTTGGCTGATCAAGAGTTTGTTCGAATCAATGCGTACCCTCAGTCCGTAGATCATGTTTTCTTCTTACATTTTTGCGAGATTTGCGAGTCTTGGCTTCCGATTTTGGGGTTGAACAAAGAGGGTTTGTATGGAGTTGTAGAGAGAGAGAGAGAGAGAGAGAATGAACGGCAAATGGAAAAATAATTAAAAAGAGAGAACAATCTAGAGTTCTCGGCTTACTTCAACCATTTAAAGTGCAAAATTATACAATGGCCTTCCAAGAATCAAGCTATTGTTCCATCTTCTAAAATGTTTTGAGTCATTACACTAACGCCCATAAAGCCAACAATTTATAATTGTTGACTCTAAAAGCTTATATAAAAAAATATATATATTCATCACATATGGGTCCCACGCACTCGGTCCATAGCATACAACTCATGCTCAATCAACCAAACACACATACACACGTATATGCATGTCTATATAAAAAAAAAATCCATGCCTTAATTACTAAATGTAGTTACATGCAGCCACATTAAATAAAATAAATTAATATTTGGGACGGGTCACTACAGAATTTGGTTGTCTCAAGAAAGCTACATTGAAAAGATTCTTGAGAGGTTCAAGATGGATAAAGCAAAACCCGTTAGTTGTCCGCTTGCGAACCATTTCAAGCTTAGTTTGAAACAATGTCCTACAAGTGAAAAAGACAAGGCAAAAAGACAAGGCAGAGATGGAAAAATTTCCATATGCTTCGGCGGTTGGTTCTTTGTTGTGTGCTATGGTTCATACTAGGCCGGATTTAGCTCACGCGGTTGGAGTTGTTAGTCGGTTTCTTTCAAATCCGGGCAAAGAATATTGGGCAGCTGTGAAATGGATTCTCAAGTATCTCCGGGGTACTTCTAGAGTTTGTTTGTGTTTCGAACATGGTAAAGTTGTGTTAGATCGGTCACGGATGCCGACATGGCGGGTGATGTTGATTCTCGAAAGTCCACTTCGGGTAGCCACCCCTTATCTTTTGGTTGATTAATTAACACTAACAGATAACTTGCTCAAATGATTAAAAAGAGAGGCACGGTCGTATGGAATCCGACGCTCGCTACCCAATCAGAATTCACTCGCTTTTCAAGGTTCTAAAAACGATTAAATTTTAGGGAGAATTGGAAACTCCGAAGGATGCGAATACCAAAGTTGCCGGTCCCGTACACAGCGGCGAACAGGTTTTGGTCCCCCGTTCCCGCTCACATGAGTCCAGACAATGCCTCGGATTCGTCCAACAGACGTAGTTTTCACCAACTAAATATATTTAATTAAATTAAAGTACTGAAAAAATGCGAGACGAATTTCAATTGGGTTGCGGCGCGCCTTTACCCAACGACCAAATCTCAAAAAAATTACTCACACATTATTAAACAAAAAGCAAAATAAACCCCAGATTGCAGCATGCTTTTATCGCTTGGAAAGAAATGCAACTGAAAGATTAACACTAAAACAAGAACCACGAGTAACTTTAATTAAGAACAAAATGTAATACGAGTTACCGAAAGATGAATACTTTAACAAATCTTGAAAACTTCCAAAAAAAAGAACTCTGAAACAATATACCGTAAGAGAAAAACTGCCGAGAGAAAAATCAAACCAAAAGAAACGTCACTCGGCAGCCCCGTTGTTTGTTATTTTCGGCAGCCCCCTTTCGTCGTCTCTCTTTTCTGTAAAAAGTGCTGCCGAAAAAACCAAAAGTCGTGCGTCCAGAGATCCCCCGTTCTTAATTCTTTTTTTCCGTCCGTCTTTTTTTTGTCCTTTACAAAAGCTGCCGAAGTCAGTAGGGGAAAAGATTGGTTTTATAGGGTTTCAAAGCATTAATCACATAATGGCCCTTGGATTTTGTCTAATATTAAATTGACCACCAAAATTTCAATGCACTTCACACTTCAATCTAAAACTTTTGCTAACTTCCATCTTTACCCAACAATCATGAAAATTGAGCTCGAGCAACCTATAAACATAAAAACACATAATAAATACCAATTAACAAATATAAAATACTAGTAAATATAGATTGGAGGGCCAAAATATGTATATTTTGGCACTTATCAATACTTGATGACCTCTGCAGGGGGAGCTGTCAATTCGCAATCAAGGTTGTAAAAATGTGTTGCATTATCAACTACGGAAGTGGAGTTCATTGCAATTACCAAGGCTTGCAAGGAGTTGTTGTAGTTGAATTTCTTGCAAGAGTTGGGTTTGATCAAGCGAGGTATGTTCTCTTTTGTGATAGTCAAAGTACAATGCATTTAAGCAAAAATTCCACTTTCCATTCTAGATCAAAGCACATTGATGTTAGATATCATTGGATAAAAGACACGCTTGACATGAAATTGTTACAACTTGAGAAGATTCACACGGATGATAGTCCATCAGATATGATGACTAAGGCTTTGTCTAAGGATAAGCAGGAGAAATTTTGAGCTTTGTCGGGTTTGGTCGATCCTTCCACATAAGTTGGGAAGGGGGAGAATGTTGGATTTCCTTTTTAGTGGAAGCCCAATATTTTATTAGCCCAATAACAATTGTGTCTGGCCCAAAAGTTTTAATTTGTGTGGGCTAGTTTTTGGTGAAACATTCTACACAATGGCACATGATTGGTTTGTAAGCTTCTCTTGGAAGCTATTTAAAAAGAGATAAAGTCTCCTGGGAAAACAAGAAGTCAGTAGCCTTTGGAAAGAAAGAAGAGAAACGTGTGTTTTGTGTTCGACGGTGCTAAGGTGAAAGCTTAGGGCCATTTTGTTCTCCTACTCTACAACAACTTCTTCGGATCTTTGTGGCAGTTTTGCTTCCATTTTGTGGCTCTCCGCTTCAGCTATTGGAGGGTTTTGGTTCATTTGGAGTTCGGGGTGCGACATTAGGAGCACTCCGAACTGCAGCGAAAGCGATATTTTCAAGAACTTGGGGGTGTAATTTCGGCCATAGAACCCGACCTAATTATATTGCAATCGGTATGTAATTAGGGTTATATGTTAAAGAATCAGATGTAAACATATAGGATCATATGTTCTTCCACTGTAATGAAAATGATTTCAGAAGCTCATATATAACATTATATGATCCCATAAGTTCATCCAAAACCCTAACCAAACCAGATCTGCACAAATAGTAACAAATAACCATATATGTTCAACCATAAACTAAACTCGTCTTACTTGTTTGTGTTGGAAACAACGGCGATGGTGGGAACGAAGCCGACAGTGGGAAAGGACGGCAATCTCGTGGAGATTTGTGCAGATCTCGTTTGGTGACGTGCTGGCGACCTATGCCACTTATCAACACGATGGTGATGCGGAGGTGAAATGTGATGGCGACAGAGAGGCTAGGACGGGGAGGCGACGGCGACAACTGGTGGGTGGCGATGGCGATGGGACGCTGGGACGGGATGGGAT
>BPLS01010215.1:0-10711 GCA_019656275.1 Rhododendron kiyosumense | reverse complement strand
ATCCTCAGCTGCTCTTTTAAATGATGATGCATCACCTGATAGACTCTTAATGTAAGGCGGAACCATATAACCTTTCTGCCGAAGGCCACCTGTCAACGTCCCAAACTTCAACTTGTTCTCACTTTCCAAACTTGACTGCCGAAGCAATTCATCGTCTTTCTTTATGTTAGATAATGAATCGCCATTTTCAGAGAAGAATGATCCTGTTAACCCATGACTCTCACGCTGACCATGATCTGGGGTTCTCAAGAATATATTCTCTTTCTGAGAAAGACTACTAGGTTCTGTTTTCCGATCAAGCCTAGAATTGTCCACTTCATCCTCGCTTTCTGAACTAGGGCCTTCAGACTCATCAAAAGTCAAAGGTGAAAACTCATCTAGTTTTGCAGATTTTGTCGAGCTTTCATCAAACTTGGGAGGTGAGTGTGCCTTTTCAGAAACGCGTGACACTGACGGAAACTTTTCAAATGCTCCACTCATATTATGCCTTGGGCTCCAAGGGTCACTATTTAATGGTAGCTGTCTGGGTGATTCTCTAACAGTAGAGGCGGGATATAGATCGAATGCCGGCACAGCATAGTTTGGTGTATCAAAGATATTGTCATGATCATCATCTGAAACAGGTTCATCAAAAACAACAGCAGTATTGGAATAAGAGCTTGTTTGTTCAGTGTCTCTATGTTCATTTTCGTGGTCAAAAGGGTCCTTGCCGCCATCAATTTCATACTTCGGTTGAGTAAAAGGTGAAACATCATAATCATCTCCACGACTGCTTGAATGCGAATGAGAGGAAACACTGCTAGTTTTTTCTCGGATACTTTCTTCAGCAAAATAATTGTAGCTATCGGGCTCCATGCCACCTTGCCCACTGCTCAGAAATTCAGCTCCAGACCCAATAGACTGTCTGTTCATATTCATTCCAGAAAATCCAGTACTTGTCTCAGCTTTTACGGCCTCCTCTGAGCTGTTTTGAGAATATAAATCTCCCTTTGTATGCGAATGAGAGGACACACTGCTATTTTGCTTTCTGATACTTTCTTCAGCAAAGTAATTGAAGCTATCAGTTTGCATGCCACCATGTCCGCTGCTCACAAATTTTACGTCAGATCCACTAGACTCTTTTGTCACATTATTTCCTGATACTCCTGCACTCCCCTCGGCTTTCACGGACTCCTCTTCAAATGAGCTCTTTCGTGTATATCTAGCTCCCTTCAAGAAATCCTTCATCAATTTGTCAATGTCTTCCTCTGGGTTATCATGGTCATTCTTTGAGGGCCCTTCATCTCTTGAACTGGGAACATTTGACTTGTGTGATTCTGTGGAATACTGCCCACGGCTTGAAAGTTCTGCTGCAGCTCTAGCGGCCATGCTTGCTCGTTCTGCTGACTCTGCAGCTGCCTGTGCTGCAGCTGTTGCATCCTTAAATTCCATATTCCAGTGCTTCCTACCCGATGAGAAAGAATTCTCATCTCCAGAATACGAGTGCCTCTCAGATCTGGTTCCTATGAAATTGTAACAGGCCATATATCTAGTTAAAAACAGACACACACCAAGGAAGATGCTAACATAAATTTAATTAGCGTGCAATATTTGATGAACAACTCCCTAACCTGAAGGCCTCACTCCAGGGTGATGACGAGTTGGCATAGCTGCTTGAGCACCGCTAGCGTCGTTTGAAGCAAAATTCCCGGAACGTGTTGATGGCATCACGTTGTGCTCGAAGTTTACAGGTGCGTTGTGCTTATGTTCAGGGGTTGGAGAAGCCTGAACATAAGAAGGTGGGGGTTGGACAATAGAAGGTTCTGTTTGCATCCTACTGGCCTTCTCAAATGTATTTGGTCCGTTCTGCTCAATTAAGTAGACAAGGCACAGATGTCGAATTGAAACCTTTATTGAACTATGATAACTCTTAAATAGAATCTATTACTACTTCCGTCCCATCATCGTGGTCAGATTTTACCATTCTGGACATCGATAATCCTCTTTTTGTTTTTTCGCATTCCCTTCTCAGCTGATGTTGAAAAACTTTGTCTACAAGAACCAATTGAAAATTTTTAATTGGTGAAAAATGTTTCCAATTTCTTCCCAGAAAAGAACATTATTTGCTTATCCAAATAAGGGCACGACTGCCAGAAAAGGACCAAGAATATTGGACAGAGGGAGTACATCTTATCAGAATGCTCTACCAAGTAATGACAAAATTTGCTTAGAGTTTGACTTTATCTTACCAACAAGTCGTCATGAGGCTTTAATTCTGTCTCTCCAAATGATTCAGGATCCCATTTGATGTTATGTTCCTCTGCAATTGCAGTCAAGATCTTGATTTTTGTTGGCCCATCAGGCGCGTTGGCAGATAACTTCTCAACTAGCTGAAACAGATGGTTTAAAAATTGTGATTAAGACTAATGAACGACTAAGTTTTTACCAAGGCAATCTTGTGAACATCCTTTACAGCAGTTTCAACAAATCAAGGAGAGATGGGCTAGGCAAAGCTATGGGGCCTTACCATTCGGCTTACACCACACTGCGGTCGCAGCTCGGTAGCTGCAGAAATGAATTCTTTCCCATATTTTGCAGTAAAATGCTTACGGACGTCCTGGAATTCTGGTATGTCTGCACATCTTGGAGTTGCAAACACTACACTTGTAACTGCTTCCTTCAGGTCAATTGGGCAGTTCCTAAAAAAAGATTAAACAATCAACATATTGTAAATTTTCCATAGTACGTTACACAGGAAGGTTAACAGGACAAGCAGGAAAAAGATATCCTCACAGTGTACAATTTTAAATCCAACTTATATAGTACAACCAGCATGCCATATCACAAGCAAGTTACATGAAACAGAATGAATGCATTGACCCTTCGCACATTACCCCATATCAATAGCACAAATCTCTGTTCAACAAGACAAACATGGCCTGTGGAAAGGACATCTAAGAACCCACCACAAAATGATATGGTCTGAAATAAGGTGGAGTACCATTTTCAGCGGGTCCGCCCCATACTCCCACTCTCACCCACAAAAGAAAGAAAAAAAAAAATAAGAGAAGTATGAGACAACTACTCTCTTTTTTGCCTGCAGTAAACTTCATCTGAAACCCAGAGGTATTTGTATCAGAGCATGCAAGAATTACAAATGCACAAAACAATCGGATAATACATGAAACAACTAATTGCAAAAGTTGGAGATCACTGGTTATAATAAGCATAACATACTTTTGAGACTCAATAATTGGCAACCGTGCGGTAATAAGCTCACAGTATATCTCAAGGAGGTCAAATGCTGCCATCATCTTCTCCTCCCTGACTACATGTTCAACCTGAGATGCAGAATTCAAAACAAGTTAACGTACATGTATCGCGCTACAATGCAACGTCCAAAGTGATGAAAAAAAACCACAAAATGTAATTGATTTTGCTTCTAAATTCACGACCCAAAGCAAACCAAAGTATGTCTCTTACAATAAGAAAGCGTGTTTGAATGTGTGTTTGTATTTATCCCTTTGCTCTTTATTTCTTACTTTTCCAAAGGAATCAAAATATGAAAACGGGTACCTGGGGAGACTACCCCTTGTGAGAAGTGACAACTACCAAAATAGTGAATTGAAAACACTCAACAACCCATGAATTACACGAACTTCATAGCACTTTTTATGAAATCTCCCATGCATTTACTCTTCCCTGCCTATCACGCATCCATTACTAGAAATTAAGACAAACTCAAATCCAAATGAAGAACTATTTGATATTCTCCTATACAAATTATCACAATATCCCAGCTCAGTCATTACCAAGCAATTTTCATTGTCATTAATTCCCCATTTACCCAAAACAGGAAAAACGCACAATATGATTCTTTCAATACCTGTTTGTAGCTTAGATGCACGGAGCGGGACCGGGAACATAGAAGCTCCCAGGGTTGGGAGTGTGAAAGGAACTTGTACATATATTACATAAATGATGCAGCATAGAAATATTTTAAGGATACAATCCTTTTAGGGAGTAAAATTATGGGCTAAGTCCACCATAAGTGTAAGAAATGGACTAGTGGTACAATATATGGTTTTCTTTTCAAGATACCATGAGTTGGGCTAGATATACAAGTTCATCAAAGACCAATTAATAAAGCCAAGCAACAAATCCTTGTTTTTCTATACGAGGATTGTTCAAAAGCTCCCACAATGCCAAAGTAATCAATTAATTCGCCAATTAAAAGTAGTAGAATTGATGAGTTGGCAATCTGAAGAGCCATTTCTCACTCTTCGAACTAGAAGAGAGACAGATACACCGAAACGGTGTAGCAAGTTTGCTTCTTCCTTTGGAGAGTGTTTGATGACATGGCTCTTCAAATTTAGTTTGGTTTTGCTGTTGTTACCTCCTTTGAAGATGCTCTTAGTGGGAGTGCAGGGGCGAGCTCCTAAGGTGGGAGCAGCACCATTTTGGAAGCTCCCTACTACTAATGTATGTAGCTCTTATTTGTTTCTCTTCCATTTTTTCTTCGACTTTGTCAACTTTCTACTCTTTTACATGCCTGGATCCCCACTACAATTTTCCCTGTACACCTCAAATTGTGACTCAGGGCGAGGCACCCCGATAGCAACAATTAAACATGTGAACAGTTGAAAACATCTACTGGGATTCTTTATAAGAGTTATCAGAGTACATAGCGAAAGACCTCGATGAGAAGACAACTCATCTCTTAAATTACTAACTGGTTTCTGAGCTAGCCCATCTCTTCATGTCATGCGACAATCTTGATGATTATCATATCACAGATAGTTTCTTCGTACATCTCAAAAATTTATCATCAATCAAGAACATAGCTATTCAGGATACATTAAATACTGATCAAACCATGCAAAACTCACATAAACATATGACAAAGCAGTTTAACTTTAATGGATAAAAACCTTACCCTAATTCTGGCAGTCTGCACCTGCCCAGATTCTAGCAATTGAGCCAATTCCCTCTTCATCTGCTTCAATTGAACTTCCTTTTTGTTCTTCAACAGCTTCAACCGCGATGCCGCAAGCTTCAACGACGTTTTGCTGCATCAAAATTCAGTCCACACAAATAAACACATAGAGATACGCATATCATACATATATAGATACAAAATGTTACTCCATATATATCCAACTATTATCCTAAAAAAACAGATCTTTTAGTAACAAAATCAAGTGATGATCAATAAAACTAACCAACATACACAACACCACGAACCAACATACACAACACCACGACATCGCAAGCATCAACAACGTTTCGTTGCATCAACAATTGAATCCACACAAATAAACACATGCAGATACACATCTCATACATACATAGAATTAACCACATACACAACAAAATTAAGTGATGATCAATAAAATTAATTACATACACAACACCACGACATCGCAAGCTTCGAAGACATTTTGCTGCATTAACAATTAAGTACACACACATAAACACATAATGATATGTATATCTTACATATATAGACACAAAATGTATCCCCATAGTTATCCAACTATCATCCTCAACAATCAATCTCTTAGCAACAAAATCAAGAGGTGATCATTATAATTGAACAACACCCAGCAAAATCGATTTTTTCTGGTCCAGGGCAGCTTACGTGCAACCCAACTATCATCCTCAAGAATCAATCTTTGAGCAACAAAATCAAGTGATGATCAATATACCGACATACGCTAGCAAAATTACGCACAACCCGACCAATCGATAAATAAACACATACATACGGAAACGACAAAGCATCATCCAAAACAATAAAATACTATTTACCGAACTAAGAAACGCTCAACGTAAATTCAAAAGCATATAAATGGAGGAAATCGAAGGAGATTACCATTTGGCGGGCTTGAAGCTTCGATTAAGCATAATTGGGCGATTTAATTAGGGAGGAAATGAAGTAGTTTGATCGAATTGTTAGTGTTCTTGGCGAAAGGATTGAACTTTTAAGGGAACTTAGGGACGAAGAAAGGAAAGGAATCGACAGAACTTTTGGATTGACAATTTTTTGGGGGAGAGAGAGGAGGTAGATTCGTCTACCGAAGACTTTTTGTCGTCGGTATATAAAGATCCGGGGTGAAAAATTTTCCTTGGGAGGGAAATGAAATTTGGCAATCGGGTTGGAAAGAAACAACAGGGAAAGGACGCGGATGACCTTTTATTTCTAGTATTTACCATTTTTTAAGGTTCGAGAGAAGAGAAAGTTCCCGGGAAAATACTAGGAAGCCCTACGTAGACAGATGGAGATGGACCCTTGGACCGATGGCTGTAACCGAGTCGAGTTGAGCTTTGTTGAGTTTGAGTTTGGTTCATTTAGTAAACGAGTCAAAATTAAGAGCTTGAGCTTTAGCAAGCCGAGCCTTTAGCAAGTCGAGTTTAGTCATTTACTAAACGAGCCGTTTTAATCAAGTCGAACCCCCTTAACAAGTCGAGCTTTTGTTGAACGAGCCGAGCTCCACTGAGCTCATTTGCTAAACGAGTTGATAACTCGAGGTTGGGCTCGATTAGTTTGCTCAATGAGCAAAGCTCGGAAACTGCTCGGTTCATTTGCAGCTCTAGATGCAGCATTCCAATCATACACGTGTACCAGGGGTGCATACAAGAGTGTAGTACAACATTCGAATCGTACCCGTGGACTTGTGGTGAAGGGATGCGTACAAGGGTATGGTGCAACAGCTCATCTATTCATCTCAATAACTTGTACCATTGAACAAACTTTTGAACGGATGAGATGCTACAACACGGGTACACTACGGGTTCTCGTTTTCCGAATGGTTCTATACATTCAATCCTTTAAAATAATGAGGAGTTCACATGCATCCAATAATCTATACATAAACGTGTCTAAATGTACACACTCGTAAATTTGTTGTTGCGTAGGATTGCTTAACCAAAATTGTAAGCTTTTGCTTTGGAGAAAAACACAATTTTAACACTGAAGGAACTCGTTTGCAAAGTGGGCAAAACCGACAAATTCAAAAAAAATTCAAAAGAAAGATGGATCAAACTTGAAAAAACAAATCAAAAACATCTGTCTTGTTTGAAATTTTTTTGGGCTTTGTTTAAATTTTTTAGCAAAATTTTTTTTTTTTGTGGTCATAATTTTATGCCTCGTAGTTTTCCTCGTTAATACAAATTAAAAAGTGAAACAAATTTAGCACAAATTAGATCGATATAAAGATTTTTTTTAAAAACTAGAAATTAATTTAGTCCAAATTTGTGTTAAATCCAGCTTTTTTTTTTTTTTTTTTTGATCATTAATCGATCTTTTGTTTGATCGGAGGACATGACAGGCTAATCTTGTGTTAGCAACGTGGGCGGGTGCCAAGTTCCAATTTTTGGGCAAGAAAAACTGTATTTTATATTCATTGAATGAGAATATTCCTAATAATAATATGTTAATAATAAGTTGCTTCAAGATTAGTGGACCACGTCTATGTTTCACGTGTTACACGTAATTGACTGGTAGGCAATGAACGTGAAATTACACATTAATCCAACAAGTAAATTTAGTCGTTTTCAAACAATCCTTACTATTGTAATCACAACAGAACGTGGGAAAAGGGGGAATTATTGAATGACATTTTTGTGGAGTCTAGTATCAGGTGCTAGGGCATCACAAGATTGTGCGGTCGAAAAAAAGGGTGTTGGGTTTTGTGAAGCCCTTGTCTCGCATCGGTGGGGAAGGGGAGGATTGTGTAATATATAATGAAATGCAATGAGCAACTGTTCAATTTTGAGGTTAACTTTTTGAGTTATGGGGGTAAGGCTAAGGATTAAGTAAGTCAATTGCGCACTGATAGTTACAGTTGATATCATAACACAATTTTGGTTTACATGGTGGGGGCCACCTCTAGTATATAGTATAAGCATGATGATGTGCAGTACAGAGCAAAGTGTCATACCATGACTACCAGAGAAAGGTTGTTAGATCAATGCAACGAGGACATCACATCAAAAGGTGAAGAGATTGTGAGACCCTTGTCCCACATCGGTGGGGAAGAGAAGAATTGTGTAATATATAACCAAATGCGACAAGCTATTATATAAGTCAAGGTTAACTTTTTTGAGCTACGTATTTAGGCTAAGAATTGAACAAGTCATCCTTACAGACACCACATGCCTAAAACGACTGAATAATTACTCGAGGGGAAGTTGGTTTTGTCAATGGTGGAAACTGAGAGATTGTGATGGGCCTCATGGCATTATTATCTTTCTTATTCAGGCAGGTGAATAGAACCATCTATTCTTAATTACCAAAAACAAAAGAAAGAAAATCAAATTGTTATGATTACAACATGACATCTTACTTTCAAAATTTTCAAACATTATGTTTTTTGTGTTTCAAACTTACGCTTAGTAATATAGATTTTAATCTCTGACTCTTTTTTTTAATGTTTTTCTTATTGAAAAGTCATGCATTTCCACCATTTTGTCTTTAACGGTGTTTACTATGGACAATATGTTTGTTATTCTATGATAGGGTAACTGTTTACAGATTTTGTTACGTCACTTGTTATAGTCTCGGAATATTATTAATAGATTTTGTTACATTCTTTTTTATTTTTGTGTGTTTTCAAACTTAAAGCGGAGTACTATATGTTTTAATCTGCGACACTTTTTTGTTTTTGTTTTTGTTATTGAAAAGTCAAGTCTTTTCACGTACCATCCCGTCTTTAACAGTGTTTAATTATTATATTATGGACAAAATATGTTTTTTATTCTATGAGAGGGTAATTGTTCACGGATTTTGTTACATCATTTTTTACAGTCTCGGAATCTTGTTTCTACAACACGTTTAATTTGTTTAGCGAGATCAGATCATCTGAGTATTAAACTTCATCGGTTCAAGTTCAATCCCTAGTCGGTTTGGTTCGGGCGGCGATTTCTTGAGCTTTCCAACGGCGACAATGAAGGCGTCTGAAAACAGATTCGGTGGCAATCCTACCATTGGAGTAAGAGTTGTTGGCGATCCTCCCTCCACTAACCTCCATAAGTGGAGTATTAGGTCTGACATCAACGCTGAAACGGCTTTTCCTGTTTTCTGCTTTCTTTTATTATTTTGTTGTACATTGTTTTTTATATTAATATGGCTGGATTAATCTCGCTAAATACAAAAAGTCTAATCCCTCACTCAAACTTTTCTGAGTGTGATGTGCACATATACGCAATGCATAGTCTTTTGTCGACCATCAGCATAGAATTCTGGTTCCACTTCTGCGATGAATTACAACTTCTGGAAAGGAAAAAATAAAATAGCAGGTTCGATTCTCCCTGAAGACAAATCATAATTTAAGTAGGGGCTATAACGGTGGATTGCTGTGCTAATCTCCCCCGAAATTTGGATTCTGTAGACGGGTCCAATAGTGGCTCGGCTGCAGAGTTATTCTTTGGTTACCAAAATAAAAAATAAAAATTTCCACGAGCCTAGCACTATACATGTGAGTTGGGGAATCAAACTTTTCTAAAGGTTAATTCTTGACTGGAAAAATAAATAAATAAAATTTGCTTCTACTGGTCTAACATTAACAAGTCACTCTATCATTCAGCTGTTTCACTCCTTTCGTGCTTCAGGACCATTGTTCCACCTCTCGTCTGATTATACCTAACACTTTTTTTTCTCGGCTTTATGATCATTCAGGGGCGGGACACGGTGAGGGGGGCCAAAAACAGATTTATTCGACAGATCAATTGAACTTAGCAAGTTTGTCTTGCTTGCCATCGTCCCTGTTGCCGCCTCCTGCAGTCCGGTAGGAAAGAAAGTGGGTAGTCAGTGACGAGATCCACACGTGAGATGCTTGGAACTACACAAGTTGCTACAGGGAGAATGTCAAGAGAATCGATGTTCCACTCTTGTCTTGGACGGCTGCAGGTCACTAAATCAACATCGACAGACCGGGGCGCTGAGGTAATGAAAAGGCCGAAGGACACAAAAAAATGTGTAGATTCAACCTCCACATATGCTAGTAATTTTATACTCTATTGTGAGAGGGTGGAGTACTACTTCAAGAGGGCAGTTGAATATTCTCTCTTCCAAGCCCCTCACTTTGTATGGAACATGGGAATAGAGGGAAAAAAAAAGAGTCAAGTCAACTTTTAATAGGTGATTAGCTATAATTGAGTAATTGCTTCAAGAGCATTGAATGATCTCTCCTCGATTACTCCACTTTGTATGGAACATGGGAATAGTTCTAAAAAAAAAAAAGTCAAGTCAGGTGATTAGTTATAATTGAGAAATTGATCATCACTTGATGTGAACTTGAGGAACTCTTTTAGTGATGTCTGACCTCGATCCTACCTTAGACACATAAATCTTCAAAGTATCCTGTGCTTCTATGTACACTCAATCCTTGCATTGTGCTCGTGCCCTTCAATCCTCGCTCTTGCAGATTTTAATAGTTCGGAACGTGTTTCAAAAATGCTTTCATGCTAACACATAGGCAAGCGAATTATGTGACTCAAATCCTGCCTTTGTCAAGCACTCTGGACAATTTCTTGCATAAACGAGTTTGGCTCCTCTCCAATCCTCCAATAATTGGAGGATCCTTCAATTCAAATCCAACGGCCGAAAATCAGTTCTTCATAGCATCCTTCTTATCCCGCTAATACCCAATAATCACACACACACACACACACACACTCTCTCTCTCTGTCTCTCTCTCTCTCTCTCTCTCTCTCTCTCTCTCTCTCTCTC
>BPLS01010212.1:0-12010 GCA_019656275.1 Rhododendron kiyosumense | reverse complement strand
TTGATTTTGATCGTTCCATGTTGGATCATAAAATGTAATATCGGTATGTTGAATCCTGTATGTTTCCATTGTTTTAAATTTTCCATTGTATGTGCAACAATGACGAAACATAAAATAACAGGGAAAGAGTCGGTACCTGTGTCATACGCAACAGATGCCCAGCCGTTAGCAATGATTGACCCCCCAAAAGAGATGAGGCAGAAGAAAACACCAAGGAAGCGCACAGCAGACCCTGATGTCATAATTATTGAAGAAAGTTCACATAAGTCTAAGGTGGTCAAGTCTTCCTCCCCCTCCCCCCAGAAAAAGGTGTCTGCAACCTCCCCCACCTCCCGGAAAAAGGTGTCTGCAATGAAGCAGAAAGGATTACAAGAATCAAAGAGAAAAAAGCCAGAGAAAGAAATGTTTTATGAGAGAAAGAGGAAAAGGCCAAATAGTGGAGATGAAGAAGTTATTGATCTAAACACCCCAACAAAGAGAGTCACACGGTCTGCTAAGGCTTTAAAGGAAATGCAAAGGGGTAAGAACAGCAAAGAAAGGGAGGACAAAGGCTTAAAAAAAAACAAGGTATCAAGTACACCGTAGTGGAAGTTTGAAAATAAAAAGAAATGTGAAAAAAAAGGTAAAGGGAGGTGAAGAAGAAGAAGAGGAATGGGATGAAGACGAGGAAGATGAAGAAGAAATTAAGAGGGAAAAAACAGTGCAGAAGAGAAAAGGAGTGAGGGGCAAGAAAGTCCAAACAAAACAAGTAAAATTGGAACAAATGAGGTCCATTCAGTACAGGTAACGCCACGTGATAATATGTATTAACATGTTATGATATAATGTTATATATGTTATATTGACACGTGCAATGATATATATGTTGACATAACGTGTAATATATATGGTTATATATGAATTTCTATTTCATTTTAATCATACTACACCATTTTATAAATGTTAGATGTTCTATAATAACATTGATATAATGTTATATAAGATATGCTGACTAGTAAAAGGTTATATGTGTTGTTATAAACTGGCATATATATGCTTATATATGATAATCTGTATCATCCTCATTATATTTGCAACATTATATCAAATATTATATGTTCCATATTAACTTTAATATAACCATATATGTTATCTAATGGCTAGTGAAAGGACATATATGTTCCACAGTAACAATGTTTGTATTTTATGCAGGTCAACTTTAAATACTGTTGTAAAACTAATAAGGAGTATGCCCACTGGGCAATTCACACCACTTCAAATTCAAGAGATCAAGAAGACACCATTTGCAGAACTTTTGTTGGGTATTGTCGAAGCAAATTTGGACGAGGCCTACGTACGAAAGGGTGATACCGACATTTTGAAGTTGGTAAAGCAATATGAGGGGACAAGTGGGAGGTTTAACTTGGGTGGCAAAACTGTGGAAATAACAACGAAAGAGTTAACACTCATATTTGGAATACAATCCGGTCCTACAAGGATTGTACTAAATCCAACTCCAAGGGTCCCGAAATCAGACTTCGCTGATCGACTTTGCCCAAGTCCCAAAGGCCATCGGATATTGACAATTCCGATACTAAGGGAATTCTTTACCGAGGCTGTTAAAGACTCCACTTTGCAAGATGCGAAAGACTTGGCACGTGTCCTATGCCTTTTGTTGATAGGGACATTGTTTTTGGCAAATACACAAGTGAGAGTAAGTTGGGGTTACTTGGAGTTCATCGAATATTTGGATAATAGCACCTCCTACGATTGGGCAACATTCATCACCGAAGAGTTGATCCAAGAACTAAACAAAAGGGCTTCTTCGGAACCAACAAAAGTTGGAGGATGCGTATTGGGTCTTATGGTAATAATAACTTTCCTCTTATTAAGTTTTATAGTTTTACCAAATGTTTGGTTTGTTTTAAACTAATTGGTGCCTTCATTTGAAAACAGTATTGGCTTTGTGAGCATGTGTCTATAATTAATCAAAGAGATCCACAAAACATACCAAGGTTCATAAAGTGGAGACTTAGTGACCTAACCAAGGCACTACGCATAAACAACTTGGACTCTCTTGATCCACAATCGGTAAATATTATATATAGTTATATGTTTATGATGATGAATTATAAAACAGTTTTGGTGCTAGATGTGATTTATAAAGATCATTGTTTATTGTCTTTTTATTAAGGTATTCTCCTCGGAGTTGGAGTCATATGACGAGGAGGAAGAGTTGTATCGGTTTTCCCAATTCACCAAACACAAGGATGATGTCATGGCCAGTAAGTCAAAGACAGCAGTTGACAAGTCGAGTGATGAGGAGACGGGTGATGAGCAAGATGAAGTTGTGACCCTCCAAGGTATAATCAGAAAGTTGACCGAAGAGAATGTGCAGAAGGACCAGATAATTTCTGATCTTCAGAAGGAAAACGAAGAGAAAAATTCCACAATTTCTGAACCCAGGAGGTGGATTACAAAGCATTCACAAAATCAAGTACCTAGTTTTGGATTCGAAGGCATTTCCGCACAGTTTGATAAAGACCACCTTGAACACGAAAACATTACTTTACAAACAGAGATTGGTGGCATGATCATAGATAGAGACATTGTTGAAGAAAAACTGGAAGTTGCTGCAGATACCATTGATGATTTTGTGACACACAATGTAACACAATTGTACCGGGTAAGTCACTTATTTTAGGTTATATATGCATGGTTTTTAATGATCCTATGTAGGTAATAAGTTTTCAATTAAGATTTGTGGTTTTATTTTTAAAAACAGACAGGTGGAAATGTGGGTGAGAAAGAGACCAAGGCAAAAAACGTGGATTCCGGGAGAGAGAGACATGGGAAACATAAATTAGAAGTAGAAGACGAAGACGAAGAAGAAGAAGGAGGAGGGTTTGAAATGGACCAGGATGAGGCAAGGCCAGAGCACATAATGGTGACAGATGCACAAGTGGACAGTACGACGGTTGAGGCATACACGAGTATACTAGGATGCGACACACCTAAAAGAAAGAGGGGAAAAACCAAATTACAAGTGAAATCATCGTCGCTAACTAGAGGAGTGAAGAAAACTTCCAGCAGAGTGGAGAAGCGGTTAGATGATTATGTCTATGCTGATTCGAAAAAAGGTGCGAAGAATAAATCGAAACAAAAGTGGATTCCAAGTGAAACACCGTTGATTCACTTGCTCCCGAATAAAGATGCGAACCTATTGCAACAAATTGTTGACTGTTCTGACGCAGATCTCATGTAAGCAAATATAACCTCATATGGAAATATTGCATTACATACAACTGTATTCTATTTTGCATTTCATATTTTCATTGCATTACACTCATATAACTTGATATTTTTTTTGCATTACATATTTTCTTGACTCTATGCTTATCTAAAGTACGTTTTTGTGGATAATATTTTGGTACACATGTGTGATAACAGATGCACTGTCTGGACCAATGATGTGACGAGAGAAGTTGTACCCCTAGAAGATATAATAAAACTTTTGTAAGGAGGGGACGTGTCAAACTGGGTATGAAAATCCGATCTTATATCTGGCTGCAAATACATATCAAACTGGGTATTGGACAATTATGTTTTACTTAAATCTGCATGCTAATGCAGATGATTGACGGTCTCGCGCTAATGTTAACAATCCAAATGGATAAAGATGATATTAACCATCGTAACGTTGCATATTTCCCAAGTACAATCTGGGTAAGAAACATCTACTTTACTTCATAAATGCCTGCTTATATAATGTTATATATGATCATCTGTCTACTATATTAGGCTGTAGTTCTGCTGCTGCTGTAGTTATGTTAGTCAAGTTCTGTTATTCCTGTGGTTGCTGCTATTTTGATACTTAAAATCTAATTGAGAAAGGTTGCAGTTACTGCTCCTGTTCCTATTCCTAACAACCTTTGATATGCTACTAGTTTTCTGTCTTGGTTACTGTTTTTAAGTAAAGATAGTTAATTATACGGCTGCAATCTGTTAATTATAATGCTCTGTATAGATTATGACATGTTTCTCTTTGTATATATGCTTATATTAACTTTTCTGGTTTGAAGATGCTGATGTTGTTCTGTTGGGTGCAGCAGATGTAACATTCTGTTTTACTTTGCACCCTGATGTTCTGTTGTACCCTGATATTCTGTTGTTTTCTACTGCTACTGTTCTATTTTCGTATGGCATACGTAACTCTGAAAATCAGTCATATGAAATGTTATATAACGTTATACAAGTATAATAACATTATGAACTGCTTATATAATTATACTGTTATATAACGTTATATAAGTACAATAACATTATATACTGCTTAGTTAATTATACTGCTATATAACGTTATATAAGTACAGTAACGTTATATACTGCTCAGTTAAATATACTGCTCTGTATCAGATTGTAACTTACATATATGGTATTACATATATGATCATATATCAGATGTGTTTTGGTAGATGATTGCTGAATTTTTTATCTGGCATTACATATATGATCATATATCTCCTGTCCTTATAAGCTTTTGAAATGCAACAGACAATACTAAATAACGAGAAAAGTGATATGAGAACACATCTGCTCGACGTGAAGCTTCAGCGTGTGTTTCAAAACGTCCAGCACCATGGGACCAAATACTATCAGTACTTGGTATTCCCTATGAATGGCAGCGGGGACAAACTGCTGAAATTTTCACCCTACCATTGAACCCTGATGTTCTTTGATGTTAGGAAAAAGAAGTGGATGCACTACAATTCATTAAAGAAGAGAGATGGCAGAGATCCAATGATGAAAGACGCTACCGTTGTGGTACACTTACTAATTCCATATACCCAAACACTCATCAATCTGTTCACAAACAATATCAACTGCACTAATGTTGTGCTTTTTAAATGTAGAAAAAATACGTGGAGAATTTCATGAAGGACAAGCATGCTGAACTGAAGAACCAAAGTAACAGTACAGAAGTACTCTTTGAAGAACAGAATTTTGATGCTCCAATCTGCTCACCTCAAAATACTCCACAACAACAAGATACATCGTAAGATTCGAACCACCTCAAAACTCTTACATGCAGCAGTTTGCAAAGAACTCCAAATAAACTTATCATATCTCTTTGCCTCGAAACTATGCAGGGTTGATTGTGGGATTATTGTCTGCATGCTCATGGAACTATTGGCACACCTTGAACCAATCCCAAAAACACTGACGAAGACTGAAATTGATCAGTTTAGAGCTGGTTTGGTCTCTCGGTTTTTTAACGATGAAGGTAGAAGCTGGACAATCAAGAAATTGGAAGCTAGACGGATGAGGAAGGGGTCGCACTAACCGTTAGTGAGATGGAGAGTGACATGATGATGAGATTGTTTATGATACAGGCAGTGAGATGGTGTCCTCGGGACAAATGTGGTTTTAATTTCTTTTGTAAAGATAGCAGAAAGATTTCTTTTGAGAAGTACATAGTACTAAACAGATTTCTTTTGAGGAGTACATGGTTCTAAACAGATTCCTAATGAACTTTGACTTGACCACTGACTTGTAAATAAAACCCCATCTTATATGGTTCATTCAAAACAAAATGTATTCGGCTATAACAATGATGCTGATGTAGTTATGTTAGTCCAGTTTAGATAGTCCAGTTGTTGCTGTTGTTTTTCTACGTAAAATCTAATTGATAAGGGTTGCAGCTACTACTGCTCCTGTTTATCACAACATCTGATGTTCTGCTACTAGTTTTCTGCTTTGGCTGCTGGTTTTAATGTGTACAAGTTTTGCAATGAATTGGACAACTTGTATAACATATATGGTCATATACAGGAGTATGGCACAAGTATATATCGTTAAATATAACGTTATATATGTACAATAACATTCTATACAGTGTACCTGAACAGGAGAATATATAATGTTATATAACCTTGATAACTCAAACTGTGCACAACTCATGTCTACAAAACATTAAACTCTTTATATATCCATAATCCATAATCCAAAAGAAACAATTTTAATATTTAAGCATGAATAAGGAAAAAAAAAACCCAAACTTTATTATATTCTTCATCCTACTCTCTCTCCTTTATTCCGATATTTAACTCCTTGCCTCATATGTCGCTTGGCTCTTTGCATGTTCTTCGGTTGTGCTTTGAAGCCTTGTGGCACCTTTCACATTTATTTGGCCTAGTATATGACTCTTCACCCCTTGAACGAATGCGTTTAACTTTGGGCCTACCTGCTGGCCGCCTATTTCGTGGAGGGTTTATAACCCGGTCACCTTCCTTGGTAAAATCAGGAATGTCACTCTCTACAACTGGATATATGGGTTCTTCATATGCACGCCGATACGCATCAACAATGTATAACGGATCTATGTGGTCCACCAAAGTTTCTTCCCCTCCACAAGTTTTTATAATAACAGTTGCAGCATGCCTACATATTAAACCGGTAGACTGCCATTGCCCACAAGAGCACGTCCTTTCCTCAACAGATACTACCTTCGGGGGAAGACAGCGCACCTCATACAAACCCCCCTTCGACATAATGATCCTCCACGACCTTCCTTTATGGATAAAGCGAGCTAACTTCTTATCCATCTTCGGACAAATCACTGAATTCCATTTCATCGACTTTACTCTCCTAGCAGCCATTTGCTTCATAATTTTGCGACGAAGCTCATCAACTAAATAAAATACAGGCATTTCACGAGATTTAAGAATCCAATTGTTAAACGACTCCACAGCACTAGAGCTCATCTTGCCATACCGTTGACCTTTGAAATACGCGTTACTCTAATGCTCTTTAGGGACACTTGTAATAAAGGTCCTAGCTTTATCTCCACCAAATTGGTAAAATTCTTCCTCCGCAGCCTTGTAAACCGACACCGATGAAGCATATGCACATTTGTTGAACAATTCTACAAGCCTGTTCTGAAAACCTTTCCTAAAACGACCAGGAAAGTGGTCCTTCAAGTTAAACTGTAGGTGATAAAGACAGTATGCATGATGACAACCAGGGAACATAACAGGAATGTTGTTGACAAGACCTGGGTTATGATCAGTAATAAAGGTAATAGGACGAGTGGACAATGTACTCCTCAAAAGACCAAGAAACCAAGTCCAATTAACATCATTTTCAGCATCACAAATTGCAAAAGCTACAGGGAATAAACCTGCACATCAATGATAACATATTACGTTATATACGAACTTATGTCAAGTGCAGCTGCACATAATAGAACATACAATGTTATATATTCTAAAGTGTACAAATAACATTTAATGTATAAGGTCAAAACATTAACAACCAACACAAACATACATTGATTTGCATCTTTCCCTGTTGCGGCAAGGAGCGCTCCTTTGAATCTACCTTTCAGATGGGTGGCATCCAGACACAGAAAAGGCCGACAGAAATTAAACCCTTGATACAAGCATCAAATGACACAAACAACCGTGAAAATTCCTTGGTTACAGGATCAGATTCAAGCCTCAATACGCTCCCCGGATTCGTAGCCCTTGCAGCTTCAACGTACCACCGCAGCCTATCAAATGAACCTTCATAATCTCCATACAATTCCCCCCTGGCCTTCTCAACACCCAACCAAGCACTATGATAGCACAAATCAAGACCATATTTGTCCAGAAACCAATCCTGCATGTCGATTGGAGAAGTCTTGGGTTTCTTCTCGACAATCCCAGCTATTTCATCCGCAACAAGACGGGATGACACGCGCTTATGCTTATTGGTTCTGTACGTTGACCCACAATTATGCTCATTATGACACTTTTTAATATGAAATACTCCATTCGTTCTATTTACAATAGCATGCACGTGCCATTCACACCCTGCAATAACACAAACAGCCGAAACCCTATATAAATCATTCTTCACGAGACGGTACATAAAGCCATTCTCAATCGCATATTTAGCCAACACAGCCCTGAACTCCTTCACACCTTTGGGAAATTCTTGTCCAACACCCTCTATCAAATAAGCCCAAGGTTCTGTCAAATACCTAGTCTCTGCATGTTTACTATACTTTTTCGAGGGGTCCATTCTATCCACATATTCTACCTCATCATCAACAACTTCATCAACTTCACCCACTTCATCAATAGTACTACCAACAATTAACCTGTTACTATTTTCATTCTCATCAACATTTGCATTTATGCGATCACAATTACTAAACAAGAAAAGCATATTCTGAAAATCAGATTCATTTAGAAGAGGACAATAACCATCCTCATAAGCATATGAAACAGAAAACCTCCCTACCGACAGATTTTTCCACCTATTACAAATGCTGCTTAAGACATCCTTCAGCCTACCACCACCCGACAACCTCAACGGAAAAATCTGCAACCCATACTTGCAAATAAACATGATTGTTGAATCTATGACAACTGCACACAACCAAAGAAAAAAAAAGGTTATATATCAAAAATAGAAGAAAGTTTCAAACATATATGGCCATAGAGTGCACGAATGTCATATGTAACTGGTAACTCTACAAAGTAGAAAATACAATGTTATATAACGTTAACAAATATCGATAACGAAATATCAGTGCGACAACGTTATATAAGAATAACAACATTATATACAGAGTATTTGAAAAAGGGAGTATATAATGTCCTATAACGTTGTATAAGTATAACAACGTAGGATAAAAATTGATCCAGTTCATCATGCAAAAGTTTCAAACATCTGACTGGTAACTCTACAATATTGTATAACGTTAAGAAATATCAATAACGTTATATAAGAACAACAACATTATATACGTAGTATTTGAAAAGGGGAGTATAGAATGTCATTTAACCGGTTAATCATGTAACTCTCAAATATACCACAACAACTTCAAAAACGATTTCATCAAATCAAGAGAGAGACGGGGAGACGATTTCATCAAATCAATAGCGAGAGAGAGAGAGATCGAGAGAGAAAAAGAGAGAGAGAGAGATCGAGAGAGAGCGATAGAGATACCCAAGAGGGAGACGACTTGGATCAATAGAGAGAGACGACAGACGATCACCGGAGGATATTGGCGAGGGATCAAACAATTTTTCCGAGAATGCTCTTCCTCTCTGTCGATCGCTCTATTCCAGGATAACTGTTATTTTCCAAGAAATTAGGGTGATTTCAAACGTACAAAGGATAATGGGTAAACGGATTTAATGGGAGGGTAAATCTGTAAACCATTATTTCTGTTTTAAAATGAATTGGACTTTATATCTTATCAAATTCATATTAGTGGACTTAATGGGTTAGAAACTTGATCAATGGACCTAGTGGGTTGGAAACATGCTATAGTGGACCCTAGGCTAATTTTTTATTATATTTTTAAAATCATTGTCTTGCAAAAATAATTGGGATCTATCAAACAATATTCATATTGCATATTTTTAGTAATATACATTAAGATATATAGACACTTGAAAATGGTACACATAACCGTAATGAACATTTAAAAAAATACGGAGGGAGTACCGTTTTACTCATGCAATATTGATATGCAAAATTGAAAGTAAAAGATTAGGGGGAGAGAAGTGGTTCGGTTCGCAACTTCACGATTTAGTCCATTCCCTAATTGTCCAACTCGAGATTTGGTGCACTATCTCCAATAGTAACAATTCTTCTAGCTTCGCAGGTGCTAAACAACCCATACAATGAGCAATTTATTCTCAATCGCTCAGACTAATTTTGATTAGGGTGCTAGTCATCCCTAACTCAACTAGTTTTAGTGCCGATGCTAGTAACACCTAACCCTCAAGTGTTTTTTTCTCTTCAAAATAACTCACAAAAAGATAAACTCGCACAAGAGTATAAATACAAGTGTACTACCCCCTTATAATGAATGTCAACTCGCAGATAACACTCTCTCTAAGTGTGGATAAAACCAATTTAGCTCATGATTGATTTCTTCTTCACAATAAGCTCTTTTCTTCAATATCTCTATCACTTTTCGTGCATGCCTCTTGTCACGACCCAAAACCAATCCTAAAAGTCGTGATTGGCCAAGCAGATGTTAAGCTACCGAAGACTTGTTCATACTCTAGTTTAGGAATTTCTAACATCATCGTCATTTTAAACCATATAAATAAAAGTACGTGGAAGCATAGAATAAATAACATAATTAATCTCAGAGCTTCTAAATGTAAAAATATAATAATTACAAACCATTAGGCAACTTATTGTTGTCCACATAACACCAACGAGCATTGATGAGTCGATGGCTAGACATGCCATTTTCTTGGAAAAATGTAAAAGGTTTCACATATGTCAAAGCTTGGGTGAGATACGTATACCAAAATTATAAGTTTGACAATAAAAATACTTCACATTATAACTGTTCATGAGTAAAGCAACATTCATACGTTCATTCCTTTGGTCCAAGAGAGGAATTTTTCATTTCTCTTTTGCACATTCAAGCAATAATAGTTGCTAGCTGGTTGGGGAGCAAAACCCCATTGAACAGTGGTATGATATCAATATCCAGTGATACTTGGCTGCATCTCCAACCTTATAACCTCACGTCACTAGTTTCTTTAGATGTCCCCTTGTGCTCAGGACACCGTTCGAATGAACCATACTATTACAAGCATGTACCAGTAACAAAGAAGATTCAAGTTTTCAAAATAAATTGCCATGGTCTAATTTTGATATATAGTGACACGTAAGAGGAATAGCTATATCTAAAATTTAGTATAGAGTTAGACTAAATTCCTCTGTTAGTTAGTTATGGTACAATGTTATAAGGACAGAAATAGAGCAGGTATAAATATTTTCTATTGTAAAACTTTATGTACTGTGATTATCAATAAAAAGACTGCTCTCTCATTCCCGTGGACGTACCCGGCTTTGGAGAACCACGTATATTGCTGTGTCGATTTCTTTACCGTTTTAAACTCACAAATTGTGTGCGTGTGTGTTTCAATCCTAACAATCATGTCCGGTATTTGGTTAAAATTTTTAAAACCCAGCTCAAAATCGTATACTTGAATTGTGACCCGTTTCTTGGTGGATGGATGCACGAGAATACCTGTAACAGGCCAGCCCATGGTTGTCTCCCGTGCCAGACTAGCTATGTGTCGGTCCCTAGTCATCTTGACTACCCGGGCTTTGATTGACTTGTTCTCCACAAACCTAGTCGTTCACGTACGATATCAAAGCTGGATTTTGTGTCTACTCTTAGTTTTAGAAGGGAAAATTCAGAATCCAATAATGTCCTCATGATTTTCATCTCTTAATTAATTCTTACTTTCAAAGTCCTGTTGTACGTAGGGAAGACATAGAAATTAAGACTGACGACTCTGAGTACCGACCCATATATAGGATACATATGATGTACATATAGTGCATTTTTTTTTTTTGGAAGACTACATATAGTGCATTGGACCCTTCATTAATTGGAAAAATTGCAATACACACCTCTTATTTAGGTGTATATCATATACACCTCCAAAATGTTATGAATTATAGAGAAAATATTACGAATCGTATAAAGGTTACGAGATACACTAAAATGTTATGAATCATAATGAAAATGTTATGAATCATAATGAATATATTATGAATCGTACTGCTGAAAAATTATGAATTTTAAAACAAAAGTTACGAAAATGCTAAAATATTATGAATGAATCATAAAATAGGTGCATATGGTACATCCTTTTAAGGGGTGTGTATTGTAGATTTTCCCTTTATTAATGGTTCCACACGGATGTTCCGAAACCAATACATAAATTTAAAATGTTTGTTCGACTAGTCCCGTAAAAAAATCAGGTTATTTGGATACATTTATGTAGTTGATCCAATCTTTCAATTTTTATTCAGAATTTCGAATCTTAACTTCTTATTGAAAAATTGAAATGTTAGATGAAGCGCTTACAGATAATTGAATTGAGCTGATATATTACGAGACTAATTAAGAAAAAGTATTTTAAACTCATTGAACGGTTCGGATCATTCGGATCATCCGTGTGGAATCGTGTAACTGCCGGCACACGCCACCTGT
>BPLS01010208.1:0-11553 GCA_019656275.1 Rhododendron kiyosumense | reverse complement strand
GTGCTACACTAGTCGAGAGTCCTACGCTTGGGACGCGTTTTTAGTTTTATTTTATTAACACCTGGTCGGTCAAGCACACTTATGTATAAAAAATTAAATTTTGGTTTATAAAATAGACGGTAAATAAGGTAAAAGTTAAATTCTCCATGACCGTTCAATTTTTTTTTTTACCCAAATTCAATTTTTTATATATTTATCGATATCCGATCATACTAATTTTTTTTAGGAGATATATACTTCTTTGCGGGCTCTACAAGATGAACGGTTCAGATTATTGTAACAGACGAACAGTACTGGAACCTACAGGTGGCAGTGGTGGAAAACCAAGTTTTCCAATTAAGGTGTATAGAATTTAAACTTGAATTGAGTTGAAGTTGGGGAGTCTCTTAGGTATGGTTGGCAATGGGGCGGGTAGGGGGTGGATACCACTATCCCCGTCCCCGATCCCCGAACCTAAATCCATCCCCATTCCCTCTCCGATCTCCACTGGGGAATTATTTTTACCCTCCATCCCCTACCCAAACGGGGAACGGGGATTCCCGCAGGGAATCGGGGATCCAACTGAAACCGCAGGCAAAATCGGTGTTCTTAATCCGGTATCCCTCCAGCAAGACGCCAAGAACAAACAACACATGCAGAGCTCTTTAAGGCTTTGGTTTCTTGGTCTCTCAACACGATGCTATTTCATGAGTTTTCGACGTGAACAATATTTATTTGACTAGAACTATCGATTTGAGCTCTTTTTTCTACTAATCTTCTATCCGTGGTAAGTGAATTCAATTACTTCTATGTTAATTGACAGTGAGATTAGTTTCTTTCTTTCTTCCTCACTTATGTATATATAGTACTTCTATATAATTTTCATTTATGTGTATATATATATATATATATAAACGGGGCGGGGCGGGGACAGATTCATACCCATCCCCTATCCGTTTCCCATTTTTTTTAAAAAAAATTTCCCCATCCCCTACCCGATCCCCGAATCCCCAACCCATTTGGGGTGAGAATGGGGTGGGGCGGGGCGGGCGGCCGGGATTGCCATCCCTACTCTTAGGACCCGTTCTAGTTTCTTAGAAAAAATATTTTTTGAAAATGAAGGTAATTTCAAACTAAAAAATTATGTGTTTACGCATATAATTTTCCTACCAATATGGATCTTGTTTGATAGATTTTATTGAGATCTTTTAAACGGTACCAAAAAAATCAAAAATTTGTTTTTCATTTTCATTATATTTGAACTTAAAATTATTTTCTTTTTAAAAAAGAAAGCGGAATGACACCTAACCCTCTTGGCGTGAATAGTCCTTGTTCACACAACGTACGAGCCATTCTAATACGAGCCCTATCTCTGTTGGGCAATTAAGTGATCTATCCATGAAGCTATTCAAAAATTAGAAAGAAAGTTAAATAGAACGAAAAGGAAGACACAAAAGAAAAAGCTTTTACTGAGTTTGGGGTAAAGGTTGACAGATTGAAAAATAGAGATACAGAGGTTTTTTGTCTATTTCTTTACCATCTCAAGACATTCAGAACATGAACACCATTTTGTTCAAGCAAGCTCGTAAGGTTTTGGGGTGTTTGAGCTACCTTTTCCTTCGGTTTTTATTGTTTGGTTGGTGTCTTGCCTTTTTTGTTTTTGGGTCTTGGTTGGCGTCTGCGATGTGATATTGGTCTTTTTAATCTTTAGAATTTTTTATAAAAATTAATAAAAAAATTATGGGACGGCAGTTCTATTACTGAATACAAAAGAACCAATTGTATGCATGAAATTACGTATAGGACCACTGTGGAAATGAAAGGGTATAGAGAAGAATGTTGAGTAACTGCATGACGATGGTTGAGACCATTAATGCCTTGTTATTTTTCCTTTTCAAAAAATTCCCTCTAGATTTTTCCTAGATTCCTCATACTTCTAACATTTCTCTCTCTATCTCTCTCAACTTATTACCCCTACAATTTTTCAAAATTTTTTTCAAAATACAAATCAAACAAAACATAAATAATTACTCCTCATCCAATAAGGGGGACAAAAACAGCTTTTGATTTACTCCAAAGGGCATACCAAGACATGGATCCCCCACCAACCCCCCCTGAAATGCAGGATGTTTTTACTCTCTCAACTCAGAAAACAATGCTTGTTACTTGTTAGTGATGTGATTAAAAGATGCTCTTTAAAGGGGACGTTTTCTTACTTCCTTTCACCTTGCTAATTATGATGAAAGTGACACAATTCTTGTTTAGTTCTGTGACGCGAGAGAGAGAGAGAGGGAGAGAGAGAGTATGATTGGTAAGACTGCCCCGTTTGATAACAGTGATAGATGGATGAGATTCGTAAGGAGATGAGATTAGGATTGGGATTCGTAAGGAGATGGGATTGGTAATGAGAAGGGATTGATAATAAGTATGTTTGTTTGGGATGAGATTAGATGATGGGATTATTAATATCATGTTTGTTTGAGATGAGATTAGATGATGGGATTGGATTGATAGAAGAAATTGGTAATGAGAAGGGATTGGTAATGAGGAGGGCTTGGGTTCGGACTATGAATACCAAGTCCCCCAGGGTATTGATAATACCCCCTAATCCCCGGCTTCCTAGTCCTACGGACTACTAATCCCAACCCGATTTTGGTTACCAAACACATTATTAGTAGTCCCATAGAATTACCAATCCAATCCCAAGGGCTTATACGGTTATCAAACGGGGCCTATATGTATAATGATCTTGAATGCAAACCCCATGTGGAGACCAATTTGGCTGGTGTTCCTTGGCTGCCTTACTTAAGCACAAATGAGAGGGTCCCACAAGTGGATGATCAGCCAATCATCTTTCACCCTTTCTACCCAACACCCAGGTTTTAGTATTGCTGATGATGATGTGGGACTACACCCACAACAATTATTAATTTCCTCCTAACGAGAGAGCAACTTTTAAGGTAGTTTTGATGTTACTTTATTATTATAAAGTTTTGTTTTTCCAATGACCGGGAGAGTCTTGTTTGGCCATTTGTAGACCCTTTTTCGGGTCTATTTCGATGATCGAAATCATTCATTCTTAGAGTTTATCAAGACCGTCGTCCACGTAATTAAACACATTGATGTTTGTCATTAGCCTTGCAAAAAGCCTCAAGAATTTTATAGTACCACTAGCCCATGTTTGTCATTATTTAGTGAAGTTATTTATGACACTGAAAAAGTGAGGGATTATATCTTAATCTCTCCATGTCGAGATTACGAGTTTGAGACCCATATAAAGTCAATTGGAGGTGAGGTGATCTTCACTGGCTTTATCTTATTAGATACTATAGATCGAGTAGTTTCTTTTTGCTTGCTCCGTAGATATAACAATTTTTGTTTTTAATTTGTAGACGAATTTGTGGAAGTAAAAAATAAATAAAATGCCCCAAAAAGCAAAAATTGTTTTTTCCTGTAACGTAGTACTTTTCAAATCTGAATTTTCTGTTCAATTGTTATCCAAAATCGAATAAGTAACAAATATCTTTTACCGAAAAAAGAAGTATAGAAAAGGCGAATGATAGTTTGTAAAAGTAAATGACTTCACTCCAAACATGATCTCTCTTCAGAAATGATAAATCAAACTAAACTAAACTAATGGTTTGGAATGTATGCGGAGACAATAATGGGTTAAGGCCATGTTCCGCTAAGGTTCTTATTTTTGAATTACTTATTTTTCGTTTTATGAGACAGGTCAATCTCGTACAATACATCGCTTTTAATTTAAAAAATAAATACTTAATTTAAAGAATACTTATAAATGACTTCACTTACTATTAAATAAGTGCTTATTTAAATGGAATAATTTAAGTTTGTGAGTGACGTCTAACTTTCAAGTTGCTTTCCATATGAGGCAAGTGCCCACCATATTCTATGGTATTTATTTAGTACAAAATTATTTGAAGGGGGTTTAGTGGAATTTTGGTCCCCACATTCGCATTTACAAGCTATGACAACATTTTTTTGGTCATTGGACTGGGACTTTCTCAACGGGTTCGAATTTCTTCCGTCCAAGTTTTGGCTTGGACGAGACAATGTCCGTTACTATAATTAATGGTTAATTTGGGTTTGGTGTATAGTCCAGATTTGAAGTATTTCATCCCGTCCTAATGAACTGAAGAAGATTCAATTTCTATCCCTTTTCCACTGTAGGATCTAGCAATCTCCTCCCTGGTTCCTTTTTTTTGTCATGTCGAGCCTTTTTTTAACCGTTTCGGACATTATTTTAATAATCGCAAGCCGTTCACTTTTTAGTGCTCGTATAGTTAAAGTAAACATTGACCTTTTGTGGCAAATAAATTTCTTATTAAGGGTTGAAAACAGAGGTTTATATTCAATAATTCGTATTTCCTCATCAATAGTCATGAATCCAACAATACCTGTGTTTAAAACTCCGAACAGTTTGTTTTCAATGATGAATGATGTATAAGATATAGATGGTAGGTTTCATCAATTCAAATGGATACAAAAATAATTTAGCTAGGCTACTCAAGTTATTCATAAAGGGAGCATTATCTCGGCACCACACAGCCAGGAACGGAGACGAAATTTAAATGTTGGGTGGACGAACATTGAGTTTTTTTGGAAATTATAAGAAATACGATGGGCTTGGCGAACTTTTACGGTATTAAAGTTTTTAAAATAAAATCTATGATTTTATAATGAACTTAAACCATGATTTTACAATTAGTGACATAACATAACGACTATTAAGCTCATTCCCATGGGCTGTTCTCTCCAAACAGCCCACAACCCTCCAACTTTTTGATGAAGTCAGGGGTTCGGTAGATTAATTAATTCAAAGAAGCATGTAATTTCAGTTTCTTTTGTAACTCACTTTATTTGGGTCCGTTTACGTGCGCCACAACGAATTTTGAGAAGACTAATATCCCTGTTTATTTATTTTCGGGAGTCCAATTAAACCCTGAACAAAACTAAACATAGCTTATATGAACTGACCCCGCAATAATTCTCTTACCAAAGCTTTCAAGAATTTAGAATAAAAAATTGTCCTGTAACCAAGGAAGGTTCCTAATTAATACTAAATGCCTAATTTAGTACAGAAGTCCAATAAAATACTCCAGGATTGGTTAGCCATTAAGTTTATGCAAATTTAGTTTAAAAAAAAAAAGACCCACATTACTGGTCAATAATTGGTTGATTACGACCCTATGGATTATCAGTTTAGTGCATAAGTTGGGTCGATCTAGCACCTTCTCTAGCTCAACAAGGACATAGGCCTATAGTAGAGAGTGCTCTATAATTTGTCTTGTTTTTGTTCTGTTTTGTTTTTCAGTGGGCATGAGCTAGAATGATAATAATTGGGAAGCAAATTTCGTGTTCTTGACACGCAAGCTGATGAAAACACTGAAGATTTAGGGTCAGAGACAGACCCAGAAATTCAGAGTTTTTGAGACATTGTAGGAAAAAAAATAAAATTCAATTTTGAAGGGCTAAAGTAGAATTAGAAAGCGCCGAAATAACAAATTTTATTGTAAAATCAGAGAAAGGCATTATAAAATTGATGTTACATTATTAAAATTTGGATGCCGTGGCCCTTGCTCGGACCCCTTTGTGTTGCCAGAGAGCTTGGTGAGTAAGATGGGTTTTACCGTCGTGAGCTGCAAATTTTCCGTCCCGATTCGCGACACATCTTGCATTATTGGCCTGTTGCAAGATGATCTTGAATTCACATGATGATAGAGATACAAGGCTTCAAAAAGTGTGGGGTCGTAGAACAAGTGAGGCAAATTCAGCAATTTTGGCCAAGTGATGATCTTCTTTCATAGTAGTATGTGTTAAGGCATAAACACCAAAAAAAGAAAAAAGAAAAGGAGTTCTAGGTGATTCTATACAAAAAGAGACATAATCAGTAAAGAAATTAAATCAGCAAGCTGAGAATTCTATTGGGTTTTCAGACTTTAATGGTGGATTAAAAGCTCTATTTTTAATTGTTAATTTACAGATATAGATCCTCTATGCTAAGCAAATTTCTTCAAGTTCATTTGGTTCTTCAACTTTCACGGCTGGCAAGTTTCAGTGGTTGGCTAAGCAAAAGTGATGATTTATCACTACAGATACTCTCTCTCTCTCTCTCTCTCTCTCTCTCTCTCTCTCTCACACACACACACACACACTAAACACTTCTCGAATAGGATTTGAGATCGACTAAAGAAATGACGTCATTGATTTGCCTTTTTTATTGAAACGCTCGGAGTATGTCTACAGATTTTGCGGGTGGATTCCTTTGTAAGTATCGCCGGCCTTTATGAAATGATATGATTGAGATTGATTAGTTAAAAAAAAGGGTATAGATCTAAGCCAATTTAGAGGAAATAGGTGGGAAGAACACTTTATGCCTGGCAAAACAATAGGCACTTGATCATGTCTCTCCAACATTATGGTAGTGTTGTGCGGAGGCTTTCCACATAAAAAGAGCTAGTCTGAGACGATTACAAGTTTTTGCGAGAAAAGAACATGCACACTTATCGAATACAGATCTAGACACATTTGTCGCACATGAAGCCCTGGGTCCCACAAGGTGTGTCCAAGTTTGAATAAGGTGAGGAAATAGGCTACTTCAATTAAGCTTCATCTAGGGCTTGAATGGAGCGAAAACAACCACTGCATTATGCCCACCGAAGCCAAATGAGTTGGAGATAGCTGCACGAAATAGGCAAATTTGATGAGTGTGAGTGAATGTTGACATGTTGGAATATGTAGAATTTGGATAAAAAAATGTTCAAATATTTGATCAGTATATAGGTTGCGAAAGATGTATTTTCTTCATTGCCAACAAAGCAAAAACATGTAAGAAAAGCACTTAACCAGAAAAACCACATGTATGGATTAAGCATTATGCTTTTGCGGTTTCATAATTTCTAGAAAGAGGGACTAAAACGTGTACCAACATGGACTTCATGCTCTTTCTTCACGTTTGGAACAGTGTCGATTGTAACATCAGACTCCAAGTTCTGCAAAATTAGAGAATCGTAAGGACATGAAGTGCATCGTAAAATTTAGCATAATTGGAGAAATTGGAGGAATGGGCTTTCGGTGCAGTACACATTGGTTAATGGTTGGATGCAGCCAGCCAGTGCTGATTGCTTTTATGGTTGCAATGGCTTCCAATCCACCTGCAGCTCCACACGCATGCCCGATCATAGACTGGAAGCAACAAAGCGAGGAAATCAAACTAGTCAGCCGTGACTCTCTAGTATCAGTTTGGTTAAGTTTGTCATGCTCATGTGTTTACAAAGATTCCAACTCATGAAATTTAGTTCAAGAGGGTATGTACGCAGAATTGAATTTAGGTTTCTCACCTTGGTCCCATTCATTTTCATCTCAGACGTGTTCTTAAAGACCTTCTTGAGGGCATTAATCTCTGCCAAATCCCCAGCTGGAGTTGACGTTGCGTGAGCATTCACATAGTTCACCTGTGAGTTATGGAATTCATAATGTTTGCATCAGAATCAACTATATGTGACATTGCACTGAGAAATATGTGTCGGTAGAGCCGCACTTTTACCTCCTCAGGGGAAACTCCAGCTTCTTCCAAAGCCCTTCTTACACAAGATGAAACTCCTAGGCCGTCTTTCCGAGGATCAGTCATGTGATAAGCATCACATGTGACGGCACCTCCCAAGTACTCTGCAATTATATTGGCTCCCCTTTTCGTTGCGTGTTCTAAGCTCTCCATTATCTTTTTCCAAGCAAAATAAATACTCGTAAGCATTCGAGATGCAATGTCACCAAAGATGATGTATCATAACCTCTAAGGCAGCGTTACGTTCACCAGAATGACGACTATTCCTTTGAAATGCCCATTTTATCGTTTGGTTTGCTAAAAACATGGTTGAATATAACACAAATGGAATCATCATTGACCAATCCAGGTGAATGGTTCTACTCATTATTAATGTATTCATCTAGTTTCCATCTCAAGGACATAGGGATACACAAAAATATTCAAAAATTTCTTATTATGTTTCTTTTCTTTTCTTGGATAACTAATGTGGACATAGTGCCTTGGGCAATTTCATTCGTAATGAGTTCCACACACCGTTCATGATAAATATTGAATGACAAAATGCGCTTGCTAGTTGAATGTCCAACTAATAGAGTAGGATCTCGTATTCTCATCCAATTGTCGAGTGTTCAGTATAAGTAGTAGGACAGCATAGTCGTATGACTCATATAATTAGGTGGCCAAGTAGTGATTTCTATTTGTTCCCAAAATTATTCCAACGAACCAAACACTTTTGAACTAATTTAGATAACCCTTTGTCCTTCACACGGCTGCCAAGTCTAAGCTCCAGCGTCACTTAAAATCAAATGACAGAGTCTGATGATTACCAGCACACCAGAGCCTTCTCCAAGGACAAAGCCATCGCGATCTTTATCCCATGGCCTTGAAGCTTTGTGGGGTTCGCTGTTCCTCTGAGACAAGGCCCGACAAGCAATAAATCCACCAACCCCAACAGGGGTGACTGCAGCCTCCGTCGCACCAGCTACCATGATATTAGCTTCACCTCTTCTAATGTGGCCTGCAGCTGCAAAAAAGCAGTGGTTTGCAGTTGCACAAGCTGTTGAAATGCAGTAACTGGGTCCCATTAAGCCGGTATCTATAGCTAACAATGCCGATCCCATGTTGGTGATGGTATAAGGAACGAAAAATGGAGATATCTTTTTATGTCCGCTTTGGATAAGGGCCTCGACTCCAGAGGTGAATGCCGTCAAGCCTCCCATGCTTGATCCCACAAGAACTCCTATTTTTGATTTGTCCATCTGCAACACAGAGGTGAGAAACTTAGGCAGGGCTTGGTTAACTTGAATCGATCAAGTTGGAATGGAATGACCATGCCCTTCCTTAGCATTTCAAATGTTTGGTTCGCTAAAAAATGATAGAAGGTGCATTAGAAAAGGGATCATCATTTAACTTTCTAGGTGAATGACTATTCCATTGAAAGGCCAAGGAATCACCATCCCATTCCTTCTCGAAATCATTTCAGCGAACCAAACACGGCCTTAAGTATATCTGAACTCGTTATAGTTGAATGACATTATGTGAAGTATTTGGATTGGGAGTTACAGTTTCAAGGACTTCCGGACCAAGCTTGGCATCAACAAGAGCTTTCTTGCCAGCGACCAAACAGTACCTCCAGCAGTCATCAAGTCGGCGATCATTCTTTCCATCGATGTAGCCTTCACAGGAGAAATTGTGAATCTGACCAGCAATTCGAACAGAGAATGCTGACGCATCAAACTTGTAGATAGGGGTGATACCACTCTCTCCCTCAAGAAGTTTGTCGTAAAACGTATCGATGTCATTTCCGAAAACTGAAACAACACCCATTCCAGTTATGACAATCCTTTTCTTGGGATCCATTTCTCGTTTGGGAGCCGAAACAGTAGGAGAGGACACGGCCTTGATTCTTCTGAACTTCGAGCCTGAGAGTGTGAAAGTTGAATTTGAATTATAACATCTCATCTCGAACTATAGAAGTTTTCAGGAAGTTTTGAATCTCTCATTTTAAGCTTAATTGCCTCACAAGAAGGGTGTGTGAATACATTACTAGATGCATTATCAAAGATTGACATTCTAAAACCTACAGGTACTTTCAGTGGAGATCATCGGTAATTAGGATGACAACCATGAGGTACTCTTGACAGTCCCATTTATAACCAATGGTAAGTATTGTAAAAGATTGAAATAAAAAAAGACCCAAAAATATTGGAACTTGCTCTTAAACAGAGGTCAAGATTCATTTTTAAGCTCCAGAAATTTCGTGAAACAAATATAAACTTATTAGGTTCGCCCAACTATTTTGAAACCCAGTGAGTTCACCTTGATAAAAATACCTTTAAATTAAATAAAAATTATTTAACCCCCTCGCCACATCATCGCCAAAAAGTTGGCCGGAAAAGTGTATGGTGCTGGAAAGTTCATCGGAGCCGGAAAAGTTGTCGGTGCTAGTGCCAGAGTTGGTCACCGGAGATGGTGATTGGTGGGAAAGAAGATGTTTGATTGATTGAGAATAAGATGTTGACTATTTGATAAAAAATTAAATAATAAAAATAATGGTGATACTACAGACATATATGGTTATCTATGAAAATTTGGGCTCGGGGTATGCCAATAATATCATATAATGCTATCTATGCAAATTTTGTTCTCTATATTTTGCCAACAACACGGACAGATATGGTTATCTTTGAAAATCTGAACTCTGTATCATGTGAATGACATCAACAAATGCTATCCCTACAGATTTGTTCTCCATATCATGCCAACAACACAGACATATATGGTTAGATAGGAAAATCTAGACTCTATGTTATGCCAATAAGATGAACAGATAATGGTATCTATCCAAATCTGTTGAACTTTATTTATTTTTATTATATAGTCAACATTTTCGTCTGTCAACATTTTCTTTCCCATCTTTGGTCACCATGACCAGCAAATTTTCCGACAGACCTCTGGCGCCAGTGACTTCCAGCCAACTTTTCGACACCGACCAAAATTTTGACAAACTTTCTAGTGCGGGATAATTTTATGTGGGGGTATTTTTGTCCTATAACAAATAATGAGTGGACCTCACACTTTAGAAATTATCAAATAATGGACCCTAGGCCTTGCAAAAAATGTTAGCGGACTAGGTCTAGATCCAAATATCTATAGTAGACCTTAGACTAATTTTTTAATTTGGCATTGCCTAGTGTGTTAATTTTTGGGACATTTACAAGTGCACAGAGAAGGCTCTAAGAAACTCCAGACTTGATCAGGTGGCAAGAAGAAGGCTATAAGAAACTCCTTTGAGCATGACAGCATAACAACGTTGCTAAACACAACTTAGCTCCTTTCCATTCCCACTTGCTGACAGATGTGGTTTGGGCTGTTGAGCTTAATTGTTGTTGGGTTTCAATTTGTTTTGTGTGTTTTGTTTGGTTTGTTGAATTCCCCTCCCCTCCCCCGACTTGATATACCCTTTGTGATCAAGTTTTCTTTAATAAAGTGTTTCTTTTGCCGATGAAAAAAACACAATTTGAAGCTCCTGTGTGCATAACGGCATCACTAGAGGAGACTCAGCAGAGGGATTCTATTGTTTTTTACCCCCACTAGGAGAGATATTTTTGACAAACACAGGATTAATGTTGGATGAAGAGAAACAAGGAACTTGATGCAGACCTGCTAGTGCTATATCATGCCCCCTACTTGGAACAATTTGATCATTCGGTGGCACGGCCTGATCTTGGTGGAGGCCGGATGAGTTCAAAACGTCCACGATCGATAAGCCTGACAAACAAGACTCACGCCTATCGGAATGCCATGCATGATCGATAAGCCCAACGAACAAGACTCACGCCTATGCTGTGACCTAAGGCACTCTTCGGGCTAGTACTTCCATTCGTCTGGGCCTCGAATTAGTAAAAATTTTGCCCTTAATTGAAAACAATGTCTTTTTAGTTACTAGGTCCTAGTGACTGTAAGCCTAGGTTTTTTCCAGCATTGTTTCGCCTTTCTAGATTGGT
>BPLS01010200.1:0-10126 GCA_019656275.1 Rhododendron kiyosumense | reverse complement strand
CATGAAAACCAAAATCAATTCCAAACGGCAAACAGGTGCACACAATCTGATCGAAGTCGTTTATGACAGGAAACCCATATGAAAATAAGAGCTCATGTGGTACTACAGTCCAACTGAGACGGATGCCGGTGAACCGAGCAAGTTTGGAGAATGATGAAACTTCAATTGCAACCTAAAAAGAACTCAAAGCTCAGTTATACTATGAATATTGTCCAAAAAAAAAAAACAGTTATACAGCAGTTTGTTCACGTAACCACTATTCAGAAGCAAAAATGAACCTGGAGACATTTCTCAGCCACGAAAAGAAAACTTCATGCACATGGTTCGATCTCTTAAAAAAGGGAGAAATACAATCAACTTTAGTACAGATCACAAGCAACAAGGATGGTGGATAGTGAAGGCATAAGGTAAATGAAGATTCTACACAGGGCCGGCCCTAGGGCAAGGTCCAAGAGGCCGCTGCCTGGGGCCTCCAAATTTTGATCGCGTTTTAAGAGAAATGCCTTTGTTGGTTCAGTGGTAAGTTGATTCCTGACCGAGTGAAATGTCTGAGTTCGAGTCTAAGCTTGCACTACTTTCTTTGCAAGTGTTTTTTCCCAAAAAAATAGTGCAATGTTTGCTATTGTAGCTGCAAAGTTTGGAACCCAGGTGTAAGAGGGATACAAGCCATCCACTTGGCTGCTGGTGACAAAACAGTTACAGTTCTTATAAAGGTTACAGTCGTTATATTAAGACACATTTCTATCATTGTTGTTTAATTCTAAAATACATGTAGGGCCCCACACTATGATTTAGCCTTGGGCCGGCCCCGTGAGGATATTAGCCCCTGAATTAGAATCATCCAACCGTAAATACATAATTTGTTACTATTTCAGTTCAAAAGAAAACATGGCAGATCCTGTTTTCCTTTGTTATAAAAAACCAACAGTCAGCACCAACAGCATTCCAGAAAATCAGACGAAACAGTGGAAATACAATCCGTACGTGTCAATGATGTACCTCTTTGGGGCCGGGGATTTCATGGATTGATCAATTAAGGACTTCCGTCTGTGATATAAGCCGCATAGGCAGAGTCGTATACAACGATTGAGCCATTTTACCCGGAAAATTCCACAAGTTGCTCTAATTGCTCCCTTGATGCTGCATGGCCAGTTGGGTTATTTGGAGAGCAGAAGAAGATAACGTCTGTTCTTGAAGTTTTAGACAAATCAGGAAAGAAATGATCCAAAGGTCCACATTTCATGTACTCGATACTTCATCAGGAGTCGCCAGCCTGAGTTGCATTAGTAACATGTAAATTTAAGGACGTAAAAAGAAGAAAAAGTAGTAGTACTCAATAGTACTAGCTAGTATCATTTAAGCACAATAACATCACCGGAAACCATCACTGCTGTATCTTTCACTGCTAGATCTCTGTAGATCGAATTTTTCTACTATTGCTTTCCTCAGCGCCTGGACAGAAAGACTAGTTAAGTACGTACCACTTTAAATACCCAAAAGGTCCGCTACTAAGTTTCACAAGTGTCTATTTAAAAACTAGAGTATATACTAAAAGAAATAAAATAGCAACGAAAAGCCAACAATCAATGATCTGAATGTTGGTCATTGGAAAAACTCAAGTGCAATTGAGTAGATGTTGCTTACAGAATGGATCACAACCATGGATAAAATCACCTCCAATACCAGCACCAGTAGGGGTGAGCATGGTCCGGATTGGTTCAATTTTATAGTAAATCAAGAACCAAATCAATACCTACGGATTATGAGTTTGAAAAACCAAAGCAACCACAAAAGGCCTAGAACCAAACCAATCCAAACCATTAAAATATGGTTCGGTTTCAGTTTTAAACCACGGTTTGCTTTGAATTAAGCTATCATCTTCTAAAAATATTTAAACAACTTAAAATTAGGAAGATAAATTAAAGGAAAACTTATATTAAAACCAATTCTATTCAAATTACCAAAACACACTAACATCAACCAACCAATTAAAGGTAGAACACCAACAATTGCCTCAAGTCTTAAACTAAGAAAATGAAATACTGGTAAGTCACTAAAATGAACCAACCAAGAATACCTATTACTAAACATCTTAAGATAGTTTAACCTGATAAAAGGCCAAAGATAATGCCTAAAACTATTGAATTGAAATGAGGCAGCAAAGGCAGCAAAAAAATAGTAGTAGCATAATAGCAACCAACTTGTGATGATCACTCCACAGCAAGGAAGGAAAACTAAATACTATGGTGGATTTAATAAGATCAATAAATTAGGAAATTAGTTGACTGAGGGTGCCCTTAAATTATTAAATGCGGATTCCTGATTAAATTTCGATGATCCGACAATTCAATGTGATCAGAATGCGATTTTAAGAATCCCCACGAGAAATCAACAAAAAATATAACTGGGAAGTGCTCTATCTGAGTAATTTTCATTGAACGGTTCAATTAAAAACTGCTCATATCAAGCACTTCTAGGTCATATTTTTTGCTGATTTCTTGTGGGGACCCTTAAAATTACATTATGAACACTGTGAACGGTTCAGACCATCGAAATTTGATCGGAAAAGGGGAGGTCCACATTTTAGCAAGTTAAGGGCGCCCTTAAAGGAGCTTCCAAGAAAATGGTTACAACTGAGATTGAGCCGTGAGCTCACTTGGCTCCTTGGTTAACTCCACTAGCTCAATTTGAGCTGAGTTTGGTGACATATGTTGTTAGAACATGTGTGAATGTTGAGTCCCACATCGGATAAACAGAAAAAGAGTTGGACCTTAATATATAATTGGATGGCTCACCACTTACAAGGCTTAGCCTTTTAAGTGGATATGGATCATTCAGTGTATATTCGGCCCAAGTAATGTGGTGGACTCTTTGCCGTTACTCCCATACAAATTGGGTCTTCAGCACGCAGTGGTGGATCGATGCATCGGATGAACTCCCAACAAGTGGTATCAGAGCCGATGGCTGACGATCTATGGGAAGACTCTCCGCGAACCATTGAATGGGTTTGCATAGAAGACAGTCATGGAGTGGTATAAAATCCAAAGGTGGCTCGATGTTGGAGTGCTGTATTGGATGGCTCATTGTCGATAGAGTTGACTCGTCAGGGAGCATGGTGCTATTGAATTAATGAGCACATTGGCTCTTAATGAAGTTCTTGTTGGGGAGCATAGTGTCGGTGACTAGGCACGTTGGCTCCCAATTGAATGACTCTGAATCAATGGAGTGCATGCAGAATAAGCCCAGTTCGGGAGATAGGGTTGAGAGTTGTAGATTAGAATCAAGGGGGAGTTTGGATGCAGAGAGAGGTTAAGGCCTAATGTTCGGTTCACACATGAGGGAGAGATTTGTTAGAACATGTGTGAATGTTGAGTCCCACATCAGATAAACAGAAAAAGAGTTGGACCTTAATATACAATTGGATGGCTCACCACTTACAAGGCTTAGCCATTTAAGTGGATATGGGTCATTCAGTGTATATTGGGTCCAAGTAATGTGGTTGACTTTTTGCCGTTACTCCCATACAAATTGGGTTTTGAGCACGCAGTGGTGGGTCGATGCATCGGATGAACTCCCAACATATGTTACCATTTTTTTGGTGAATTTTTTTTATAAGTAATCAAATTTAATTAAAGAAGCATCAAGGGGATGCCACCCATGTACAATTTTCTTGTGATTATGTAATGGTGATGAAATTGGATACGTCGTGACAGTCGCGTTGTTAGGTTAATGGCAAACTTAAAGTTGAAAATCATTATTGTTTGTAAAGCATTTTTTTGGATGCCAAGAATTAGATGCTGGTTATAACGTGTATATGTAAGTTTTGGAGTTTGCTTATAGTCAGAAAGAGTTCAGAGGTTTGCTTTCCAATTCCAGTAAGCGGTATTGAGATGTCAGAAAGAGTCCGAAAGATTTAAAAGCGGTATTGAGATGTCATTAAATAAGAAAAAAAGGCAGTGTCACATGTGCTTTCATTTTGGACATGATAAGAGAACTTGTCCTTCGCATCCAATGTGCAAAACTGACAAAGGTAACTCAATTGCTAATCCTTTTTTTCTTATTGACATAGATGTTCTTATTTACTACTAATCTTATTTTTTTTAATTGTCAATTTTATTCAATAGACTTGGAAGAGGAAGTGGAAGGCTAAAATAATGACCAAGAGGAAGGCTCAGATTGCTTCGAATGATCATGGAGTATTTTGGCATGTTGGCTGTCGTAATGTAATGTAGTTATTGTGCTTTTAGTTTGGAATTGAATGTAATGGGATGAACCAGTTTTTAGATAAGTGAAATTTCTTTTTATGGATCAGTTTGTGGGATGAATTGAATGTAAGAAAGATTGAATCTTTACATTTGGTATTGGCATGCAATATTGGGTGTTTGAGTATCTATATCCTGCCATATCTGTATTGTGTTGTGTCCACTTACTTCTTAGTAATATTGGGATCTCAAACTTTGTTTTTTTTTTTTTTTGTTTCAAGTACGAATTTCACACCCTCAATAGGCGTTTGAATCATTTTATTTAATGAAAGAGGAGGCAAGTTCTGATAACTGTTGTGTATGCATTTCAATTTTGAGTTTCTAGAATTTGAGATTTCTATCATTTCAAGTTTTGAGTTTCAATGTTGGTAACACTTGCTTCATGATTAGGTACTGGCAAATTGAGTTTTTGGAGTGTTGAAATTGAGTTTTTGGAGTGTCCGTGTCCGCTTCGTGTCCATTTACAAAGGTAGGTTCTGAAAAAATTTCGACAGAATCTCCCTTCTTTTTAGTCCTAGCTCAACATCTCACGTCTCAGTCAGTACAACAATAACAAACAATAACAATAGAAACAACATCAGGTTATTCACAAGCTCACGCTGGGCATTTCTCATTGCCAAGTTATATATTCACAACAAAAACCATAAAACCAAATGCTACCACCAAAACAAGTTGTACAAACTTGTACAAGTTAGTAAGTTACATCTACAAGTTACATCATCTGAGTTCAAGTTACAAAATTCATCTCTCTACATGTGAAAATAAAACTTCTAAGCCAAGTCCACATTTGATGAAGATCAAAAAATTTGATGATGCTCACATCTTCGCTTATCTTCACCATAAATTCACGAGCTAGGTGTTGAATGGGTGCAAGCTCAAGCAGTTTGAAGACAATCCCCCTGTCAAAAGGGTCACCAGGTACTATAGCCCAATGATCAAACACAGAAAGGCAGAATGCCTGTCTTTGGGTGTGATACCTCAGGTCTATCTCAAAGCCAAATGACTCGATCACCGGTAAAAATGCCTGGAATTTCACAAAGGAAAACGAACAAAACATAAATGAGATTGCTTTGGAACTTATTATTCAACAGGAACATTCAGCTTTATAATCAAAACAAAGAACATGATGGCTCAGAAGATCAAAGCAAAGAAAATAATGGAAAAAAACACTTTTTGATGTTCCACCTAATGTTGTGACATGATGAAATGAATACAACACAACTATCATTTGGACTTTGAATACAACACAAAGATTTACTCTTTAATCATTGGACCGGTAAGGGTTGGCTAAAACTATCCAGCGGACTACAACAAAAAACACATTCGGTGACATGTAAAAATGTCACCAAATGTCCAAATTTTGTCACCTATTGTCATTGGTGACACAATAAGAGGTGTCACTGTATCCATGACACTGAAAGTCAATGGTGACAAAATTATGTAGTTGTCACGGAATGTTATCAACAGTGACAAAAATTTGGTGTCACCGAAGACAAATTTTCCGTGACACGGTTGTCACCGAAAGTAACAGTGACAACAATATGGTGTCACGGAAGAGAGATTTTCTGTGACAAAGATGATTATGTCACAAATAGTAACAATGACAGCACTATTTTGTCACGGAAGAGAGATTATTCTGTGACAAAGATTGTCACTAAAAGTACCGACCATGACAACAAGTTGTGTGTCACCAATAACCTTTTGTAATAGTAGACACACAATAGTGACAATCACTTTTGTCACCAAAAAGAGGACTTTAACGGCAATACAATTATTCCATATATTGTTTTCACCTGCTTACAAATTAAATTTCAAATTTTTTGTATCTTATAATTCAACTAGCGAAACATAAATTGCGAAGAAACAAAATATCATTCAAATCAAATATCCATTAAGTCAACATTCATCATCCAACTTCAAAATGTTTCAAAATATTCATCCTCCAACAATAACCACTTCAACTTAACATTACCGAAACTACAAAACATCCATATCCAAAAAGAACTCAAAACAAGTGTTCCCTTTACTCCATCTTGGTTACCTTCCAAAAATAACTACCAAAAAGTGTTCAACTCCATCTTGGTTAGCTTCCAAAAAGCATCTCCATCTCCTTACTTACCTGTGCAAAATTGCAAAAAAATAAAAAAAAGAAGTAATTATATATGTAACAATGTCCAACACATGGACATGCTTTAGACACATTTCAGACACGTGTCCGACACATGAAAAACATTAATTAAAGCAGGCAGAGTGAAAAAAATTTGGCCAATATCAAGGTATTCTGCTACAGTGCGACTAAATGTGGCTATATTTTGTTCTCAACTACCAGGTATAAAGTCTACATATAAGATGACAAAAGAAGTTTATTAACCATTATTTCAATTCTGCTCCGTGTTCATAGCTATTCCATCAAAACCCCACTACTACCAAAATACATCTTCTTGACAAGTTAAACAAACTTAAACAGAAACGTGATTGGTTGTTGGTTAACCCTGTTGACAAGTTAAACAAACTTACTACCAGTTCAGATGCCTTTTATCATCTTAAAAATTGCAGTTTAGAAATCCATGGTAGATGGTGGCATGCACGTTGACGATTTACAAGAATATGGAAATTAAGGCATTGATATACTCATAGTGATTGCTAGAATTTATATGCGAGCTTGCGAGTAAGCTTTCAAAGCCTCAATTCAAGCACTATGAATTTGAGATCCAAAAAGGGTGAAACCAGTGCTCAATAAAAGATAACTAACAATGAGATTTCCAGAAAATAATTGGAGACAAAAACTCTAAGTAGATTCATCACGGGAAGCCCAACAAGTGACTGATTTCCAGCCAAGAACAACACAGAACAACCCAACATTGAATGAGTCAAGCTTAATATTTTTGAGTGATTTGGTGTCAAAAGTTGTGCAAGAGAATGAAGTTCAAATGCCATGAAGGAACTGAAATCAAATTCGAACTTCAAGAGGATGAGATGATGAACAAATACAGTGGATTTGCAGATATGTTTGGGAGCAGATTTCCAGGATACAGACCAGTTTTTGAAAATTCATAGTAAGTCGAATTCTCAATGGTTTTGAACAATTCCAATGCCTAAAGGATAGTCTTTCAATGTACCTCAGATCTCAGGAAGGAACCTAAACCTAATTTCAAGTTTACAAATGAGAAACTGCCCAAAAAACAGAGGCAAAAACTGGTTGTTCAAGTGCTGGAATTGAAGTTCTAACTACTTAAAATGAGGTTTAGAGGTTGAAATCGCTTCTAGTGTAAGAGTGCAAGAATTACATGTTATGTGTTGAAAAATACTGAACTTGGATCTCTCAAAGCAAAAGAAGTTTTTGTTCATCACAAAGCAATCTGATCATATTCTGAATTTCCAACTAATACTATTATTATGGGTAGCGAAAAGGGATAAAGGCGATGCTCGGGAACTTTTCTCATCCCCCTTCTATTCCTTTATATCCAAAATGTTCAACCTATTCAAGCTATAATAAAACACATGAAAGAAAGAAAGAAAGTTAAAGCCATTGAACTGGTCATACTACAGAAAGAGTTCCCCAGCCATGTTATATGGGAAACATAAGATGGACTTTATTGCAGACCATTTACATACATACCTAAAACTTCCAATATATGCATCCTGTGAAATCACTATTTCCAGATGACTTGGTGTATTTTTGTGGTAAAGTGAGATGACTATTCTAGCTAGTTTTTAGCCTAAAAGAGTACAAGAAGTCTTTGCTATGCACAAATGGACATTTTCCTTCCGAACCACAGGAGTGTAATTACTGTATGGACTATGGACAACATGTCTATGTAACACCACAGAGCCATACACATGCTTCATTGGGAGAAGGAATAATGCAAAATTATCTTATTCCTGATCATTCTAGCAATATCATTACCAGCAATAAATTAATTAAGAACAAAAACAAATCTTGATCGCTGTCCAGCTATATGTGTAGCTGAAATGCATTAAAAAATGGAACTCACAACTTCACTTTTAGAGCTTTCCCTGCTGGTGTGCTCCTGCTCCGGCTCTGGTTCCAGCTCAGGCTCCTCTTGAGGACAACTCTGCTTTAACACAAATGAAAAGACTCGCTAAGAACAAGCCAGATGTAGTTTGAACAGATGTAAAACACAAGTTCCCATTAACTTCAAAACACAAACTAACAAGCATAGTATTTGCTCTTCAAATAAAAAAAAAATAAGTGTAGTATTTTGGAGGCTCCAGATGTAGACCCAAACCAAGAACAAACAAAAAAATGGAAGTCGCTGAACAAACAAACCCCAATTACTAATTGAAAACAAAAACGTAAAGCCCCAATTATCACCACCATTCACTGCCCACCCACCAATCGAGTACCACCGCTTCCCTCCAACCTATAAGTGCAAAATTCTTCTATTTGGCCATATAAGTGCAGAATCCTAGAATCACACATGCTAATGATTAAAACGTTAAGCCCCAACAAGGACTATTAAACCATGTAAGTGCATAATATGTGCAAAACCTAAATGATATCACATGCTAATGAATGAATATAAAACCCTAGCCTCATATTTGGCAAATAATTAATAAAACTACTGAATCAACCCTGGTTAGGGCTTGTTCGAATATGGCTTCATTCTTGTCTGAGTAAGTCAGGGAGCAGAAAAAAACGATCAAGGTTTGTCAATCATAAGGATCATAGAATACCCAATAGCTATTAGGAAAAAAATAGAGAAAAACGACAATGAGAAAACGATTGAGAAGAGACAGGTGTAGAGAAAAATGATTCAGAGATATATGATTCAAAAAAAGGAACAAACCTGAACCGAACAAAACCTAGAATCACAGCAGATCCATTCAAACTTATTCGCACAACGATGAGTGAGAAACCTGGGGATGGTTGAAACACAATCGAAAATTTCAGAGGGCTCTATAAGGCGCCAAGGTTTTCTACCCAATATTTAGGTAGGGCGCTATTTGGGTTGAACGCTGTCATCTAGACGAGGTTTAAATGAAAAAGCTGTAAATTCCTTCCATGTCTTGGAAAGGCTATTGTTGGTCCTTATTGTTTAAGCAATGCTGTTGTTGGTCCTTTATAATATCATTCTTAAAAGAACGCTATTGAATTATGCTATTAAAGATCATATTTGTTGTAGTGCCAATAACAACATAAGTCAATTATCCCAATTACTGATTAAGGAGTAGACAAAAATAAACATAGCAAAACCTATGATTTCTTCTTTTGCAGGTTTGAAGCTTCAAAAGAGCCCCGAAATGAAAACACCACTTTTTTCAGGCTAATCTTTTAGCTAACCTGGGGGTTCTTAGAGGATCCCCAAAATTGAATCATGTTGCTTTTACTTCCAGCCCTACAAGGGATCTCAAGTGAGAGATTAAGACAAATCACTCTAAAAATGCAAGAGATTTGATTCATTACAGATTCCGAAGGTGAGCAATGGGTATCGATTTCGAAAATCAATACTTCACTTTCTCTAGATATCAGTTATCATACTCATATAGGATCAATAAAAAAAATAAAAAAGAACGAATCAGACTCTGATGGTCTCAAAAATCATTTCGAAAAGGACAGAACAGAAATCACTTACCGGAGAATTAATGGGTGAGCCGTAAACATCGTAGCTTGGAAACCCTTGCCAAACCTTTCTAATCCAGACCTGCTAAATCAAAAACCCTACGGGAACAATTTGCGTCAATTAGTATGCAAACGAATGTATAAAACCAGCAAAGACAAATTGGAATATAAAACCCTAATTTAGAATCTATCTAAGGCGGAGGTCCCGATGGGGCATTGGAGAAACACGCAGAATGGAGAGAGAGAGAGAGAGAGAGAGAGAGAGAGAGAGAGAGAGAGA
>BPLS01010194.1:0-11848 GCA_019656275.1 Rhododendron kiyosumense | reverse complement strand
ATTCATTCGTGAATCTGGTTATTTCTTCAGCCTCCAAGTGGACTGACTTCCTACAGGGTAGCAGTTCATCCGAGAAAGGAGATCTTAAACCCTCATTTTCCTCTACCGATCTTCAACTCGTGCAAGGAGAATCAGTCCAACACCATCTTACAATATCTGATTTCCGAGCATCAACACTCAATCGGAGGCAGAGGTAATTCTAAGCTCTACTCGGCTTGACCCACCAACCTAGTTCGTGGTTTCTAGTAAAACCATGGGCAGATTATTCAGATCCAGACCTACTCGTCGGAGATGATTGCCCAGGTTGTGGATTTCTTAACACTTCGAGCAAGTTCTCGCTGTTAGTTTGGCTGAGCTTGCCGGAGATGATGGGAGCTCAGCTGCAAGTGGCCGGACATTCGAAAAGACCAAGATCTGTTGGCCGTGAACTAAAAATGGAGGTATTAGTCAATACACCGTTCCTGGAAGCACGCTTTGGTTCTGAATTCATCACCTCAGGAATGTACACTCCAGCCACGGCCTACACGATGGACGGCGGTGAGCAGTGGCGTCCGGGGGTGTGGTGTCGACTGGGTTTTAGAAAATTAGCAAAATTTGGGTGCTTTGGGTTGGGTACCCACGGTGTGGACCTGAAATGGTAAACAGGACACACCATCTCAGGAACAGTTCAATCCAGCCGCTAGTCTGTTAGGTTTGTGCTCGAAAATCACAGTTGACAAAGTTGGTAGCATGCCTAGAGGTATACCCTGACATTGTTTCTTGTGTTCAAAGAGCAGGGTTAATTCCTTGTTCAATCTAGAGTTTGCAACTGCTTGTTTACTATTAAATCTACTGCTGGATTTGTGGGCCAGTGTCTGTTAGTATTTGGGGTTTCAATGCAGGTGCTGCAACCACCAATATCAGATATAGTGTTGTTTGACACTGAGATTCATGTCCAGTTTAGATACTGAACTCAGTGCCCTTTGGGGCTCAAATGCTCTGCAACCCGTTGTCTTCTTGGCTGCTTGGTTCTTTAGCGTAGTGTGGTGTGTCATTCACTAATCATTCACTGATCGAAAGGGGTAGCCTTGCGGGCTGTCACTGATTAGATTGGGGTAGTGCTCTGATCAAAAAGGGCAGCTTCGATTCACCTGCGGTTCGGGTGGTCACACTTCTTATGACTACTCGTTCCGTCCCTCATTTAAATTATAGCGAGCCTAAGGAATTAGGTTGAGGGTGTAGTAGTCTGGATGGAATGGGTGTGGTGTGCAGGGTGCTTGGGAGGGTAGCCTTGTCGGATGTCGTCATCTCCAGTTCGAACCTCTTCTCGGTGCCGAGTTTCTCTGTAGTAGCTGTTCTCTTGAATGTGGGTGCTATGCTTGTTGCTTTGGGTTCGTTTGGAGTTTTAGAATCGTGGTTTGCTTATCCCTTCTCTGGAGTCTGGGGTGTATGGTTGTTGGCTAAGAGCGGGTTATTTTCAAACAAGCCTTTGGACTTGGATGAGGGAGTATTAGGCTGGATGGAATGGGCGTGGTGTGCAGGGTGGGGCCCCATGTCGGATGCCGACATCTCTGGTTCGAGCCTCTTCTTGGTGCCGATGTTCCTCTGTAGTAGCTGTTTAGCTCCCCTTCTTACCGAATTGCTATATTGCTGTTAGTCCTCAGTGATGGTTATCATTTGGTCATTCTGATCGTGACTTTTATGTTATTTCCTAGCTTGGCGGGATGTGCCAGGTAGTAGTTCTCTCCATTTAATTACTACTCGTATCACTACTTATCATACCCCGTTGTATACTGTCCTTCCGCTTAGATGGATAGTGCAACGGGGGTATGATCTCAACACACATAGTACTTTTATTATTTTACTTACTTTACTCTACTCTCCATGCGGGTTGTGCATGGGTTATCGCACTTTTTTCAATCTTCTTTTTTTCCTTTTCTTTTCCTCCTGGGGTATGCCCCTTGTAGGCTGTATATTCGATTAACCTTTTTTAATTTCAAGCTATTTTACCCAAAAAAAAGTAGGGTTCAATTAAATAAGAATGTTCTTTTTACGTATTGGTCCTCCCTATTTATCCTTCCCAAAAAGGTAATCAAGGAAGTTGATTCAATTCTTAGGGCCTTTCTGTGGTCTGGCCCTGATCTAAAGGAAACTGGTGCTAAAGTTTCGTGGGAGCATCTGAGTTCCCCTAAAGAGGAGGGAGGTCTTTTTCTTTTTTTTTTTGGGTAAATCAGCTTGATATTAAAAAGCGGCTGATCGAATATACACCCTACAAGGGGCATACCCTAGGAGGAAAAAGACAAGAAAAAGAAAAAAATGAAAAAGACAAAACAAAAAATTTCCTAAGCCAAATGGCTACATCATGTAAATGGAAAACGCTGTTTTCGTTCCGTCTTCCAAGAGGGAGGGAAAACAAACGGATATAGACTCGTAAGCCAAATGGCTACATTGAGCTAAAATAGAGGATAACAGTTGCTTCCATTTCCTCTAAAAGAGGGTACAGATCAAAGCGAAAACACACTATGTAAAAGCAACAACAACTCTATCCGGCACAGGAGCAAAGGGGGTGCCATTTGTGGAGGTAGATCTGAGCCTGAGTCCTAGAGATGAGAGCAGCAACATAGCAGCATTGTTCTGAAATAACAGCCAATCGTAGAGGCATATAACAATAGGCCTCCTATACAACAGCAGCATAACATATACAGATAGTTGCAAAACATTCCTAATGCGGACCAAAAGGAGAAAGAAAAGAGCTAGGGACAAGCCCCCTAGGAAGGCTTAAACATCCCTAAGGACAACCCCCTTAGGGTAGGTACAAATATCCCATACTTTCAAAGGCAGCCAACTCAAAATGAACTAATACAAAGCGGCCAAAACCTGGTGATAACCTACTCATTTCCATGCCACTCCACTTAGATCTCAAAATGGACTAATACATAGCAGCCAACACTTGGTGATAAGATATACATTTCCATGCCACGCTACTTAGATCCAGGGACCTTTGCAGATAACTTCCCACTGCAATTGGAGCTGAACCTGAACCTTGCAGAATCAGTACAGGCAGCAAAAGCTGCATTAGTATATCAGACACAGCCGTTGGCGTTGGAGACCATAACAACAGTAGCTATCTGCTAGCATTACAGCAGCAATGGCAGGAAACAACTAACATCAAAGCAGTAGTAAAAAGTAGTAGTAGAAGCATCAAGCAACGTGCAAATATCCTTGACTGCTGTCCAACAAGATGCAGCCGCTGGAGCAGCAGCAGCTGCCGTGGCAGCAGTAAACAAAAGCCACCAAAATAGCAGCAGTAAAAAGCTACGCAACATGAATAGAAGCAGTAGCAGAAGTTACAACAGTACTACAAACAGAAGTTACAACAGTACCACAATCGAGATCAAGTAAGTCAAGGGACTAGGGAGCCCATTGCAATTATCTGCTCACTCTTCTCCTCCCTCGTATCCTAACACACCAATCAAACTAAAAGCAATAGGGCAGGTCTCAACTCCCTCGCCTCTCCCTCACAAGATGCCTCCCACTAATTATTACCTCCGCTCACAAGAAGATAGGGGCTCAATCACACATCTCACGGATCCCACATATGCTGGCACACACATATCCATCCAAGAGCTATAGGATTAAGGTAACTACCTTGTAGATAGAAGTAATAACAATTATGGGCCTCCCAATATGTTCATACAACCAAATCAAGGTGTAGCCCCCCTTAAGTTTGGTAATACAGTAGACACCCTGCCCATCCGGCCCAACCTGCCAAATTGAATCACATAGCCACTAGAAAACAATTACAGCTACATTCAGATTACAACAGATACAGTAGACATCTTGGTAAGCAAATTTAGTTTGTGTTCCACACATGTACAATCCCATCTGCTTGTGAATGAGGCAATTGAGAATGTGATAAAAGCCTTGCCCGTACCATAGTGCAAATTTTATGAACAACTATCTCCCAAATACAGTGTTGATGGCAATCTGAAGCCTTGAGCTTAGTAGAGAGGAGGGGCACGCCAAGATATTTAACTGGCAGTGTGCCTTCATTGAATCTTAACACTTCCAGAATGGCCATTCTAGTGGTAGTGTTGACCTCGGAGAAATATATGCTACTTTTCTCCGGGTTTGGGGAAAGGCCAGACAAAATTTGGAACTCACTGAGGGCTTCCTGAATGTGGATTATTGAGGTCAAGTCACCCTTACAAAAAATCATAAGGTCGTCTGCAAAGCAAAGATTGATGATCTTAGTGTTCACACATTTCCAATGAAAATGAAAATCAGGGAACATGGATTTCTCTCTTAGCAGACAGGTGAGAATTTCCATCACAATGACAAAAAGATAAGATGACAGAGGGTCTCCTTGCCTTAGACCTTTCTGCCCTATAATATAACCAGTGGCTTCTCCGTTCAAGCTGATAGTGTAATTAGCAGTGGTAACACAAGCTTGAAGCCATTTGATCATTGTTGGATGGAAATTCATAGCGGACAAGATATCCCAAAGAAAATCCCATCTGACATTATCATAAGCTTTCCTAATGTCAACTTTCATCGCACATCTTGGGGCTGATGAGGATTTATGATACCCTCTCTTTAATTCTTGAGTGAGAAAGATGTTGTCAGCAATCCTCCTCCCCTTAACAAACCCTGATCGAACAGGGTCAATTAAGTCAGGGAGGACATTCTGCAGTCTTTTGGAAATAATTCTAGAAATGCATTTATATACAGTATTACAACATGGGATAGGTCTAAAATCCCCAACTTTGGATGGGTTAGGGACTTTTGGAACAAGAGCTACCATGGTAGCGTTGGCTTTCCTAAGTAGCTTTCCAGACCTAAAGAAAGTCTTAACAGTTGCAATTACCTCATGGCCAATGATAGGCCAAGCTTTCCTAAAAAAGCCAGCATTGTAGCCGTCAGGACCAGGGGCTTTGCTAGGATTGAGGGACCAAAATGTGTCCTTGATTTCCTGATCTGTGATCTCAGCAATCATTGCAAACTTCTGGTTCTCGGCAAGTTTCTTATTGACCAACTGCTGAATTCTATTATACCCTTGGTAGGAATCAGAGTGGGCAGTACCAAGCAGTTCGGTGTAAAAGTTTACAAAACTTGACTTAATGACCTCAATGTCATGTGTGAGTGATCCATCCTCTAAAACCAGACTGGTCAACTTACTTCTATTCCTTGTGGTAGTCACAGTTTTGAGAAATAAGAAGTACATTGATCCCCCAACTTTAACCATTGAATCCTAGATTTTTGCTTAGCCAGACTTTCCTCTGCTCTAAGCAATGTGAGAAGCTGCTTATAGACCTCTCTTTCCTGACTAATCAATGAAGGATCAGGATTATGAGAACTCAAGGTATGCTGCAACGTTTCAAGGAGTTGTCTAATGTTTACAACCCTCGCAGATACATCACTAAAATCTCTATTATTAATTAGCTTAAACTCACCTTGCAGCATCTTGAGCTTCTCACAAACACAAAACATTGGATTTCCAATGATGACTCTCCTCCAAACCCTTTGAACCACTGTAAGAAACTGAGGATGGTCAGCTAGGAAATCAAAAAACTTAAATGGTTTACTAGATTTCCGAGGACCAGGGAGTATGGTTGTTATGGCAGGGGAGTGATCAGATATCCCTGGAGTAGAAAAGTGAGCACACGAACAATTATAGACCTTCATCCAATGCTCATTAACTAACACACAATCTAGTTTTGTACTGACAAAATGATTGGGGTCTTGCTTGTTGGCCCAAGTGTGGAAGCAGCCCGTATACCTAAGATCATCGAGTGCTAATGCATATAAGCAATTGTTAAACTCATCCATATAGGAAGGCCAAGAAATAGTACCCCCAACTTTCTCTCTAGGGAATCTGATTACGTTGAAATCCCCAAGCACTATCCAAGGAGATGTAGTGCTCAGGAAATGAAGACTAGACCACAGGGCCTTTCTACTCAGATAGTTATTCTCTCCATACACAAAAGTAGCCAAAAAGGGGGGGTCTCCACATTTAGATTGCACCTCACAATGAATAAACTGGTCAGATTGATGAAGAACCTGGATCTTAAGAACATTCAGATCCCAACACACAAAAATCCTGCCTAAGGATGCTTGAGGATAGTTGTTCACAAAATTCCATTGAGGGCAAATACATTTCATCACCCTAGCAGCCTTTTCTTCTTTTATTTTATGCTTTAATAAACCCAAAAGTGAGATTTTGTTATTATTCACAAAACTTTTAACCTCTTTTTGTTTGATTGGGTCATTAAGGCCCCTGATGTTCCAAAAACCAAGATTAAGGGGGTGTTTAGCCATAAAATAAACTTCAGCAGTATGAAAGATGTAAATGGCAGGAAATGAAAGTATTAGCTTCCTGCCTTGACCAAAAGGATACGAAGATGCTTGCTGCTTCCACTTAGCCGGGAACAAGCTTTTACTCCCTGGTGAGCTTCCTCATTTTGTTTTTGGCAGACTTGGAGAGGGATTTATTAGAAGCAATGCTTCCTGTGGGAAACATGGCAGCCTTCTCCTTATTTCTGAAACCTTGCAAATTTGGAGGGACAGGATCTGGAGGGATTTGCAGCTCAGATAGAGTGGTTACCCTAGTTACTTCCTCTGAATTTAGTCCAGTCTCCATAGCAGACAATTCTGCCCTTAGGAGGGATGGTTCTTCTCCATTCACCGCTGATGTTAAAATAGCCCTCGAGACACACGGTAGAGATAAGTCTGCACCGTCTCGAACCTCCAACAATTCATCCTCAGACCCACTAAGTTTCTCTATTGGATTCACACTAGATTCCCTTGCTCCGCTCTTTTGTTGAGGACTTGATGTAGAAGTCAAAGCTGGGGGGGTGCCCATCGGCGTTTGCTTTTGCATAGTATCCACCAGAACAGCCTGTTGTTTTCCATTGCCTACTTGAGTCCATTCTTGAGTTGTATTTATGAAAGAGGTTGAGGAGGTGGAGGGTTTTTTGGCACACTGCAAAGTGGGATGTCCAAACACATGGCAAATCTTGCACATAGGTGGGAGGACTTGATACTCAATAGGGACAACTACAGATTCCCCTTCCACAATAACTGTAACCTCGTCGGGAAGATTTTGTTGAGTACTTACCTCAATACAAATTCTAGCTTTTGTGGATTTGGTTTGGAGAAGGCCAGGTTGCCGAGCCGTTTTGGCAGTGGCTTGGTCTACATGTAGAGGCCTTCCAACTGAACTAGCCACTCTACTTAAACAGTCCTGATTCCAAAGCTCAAAAGGCAAATCATGGAATTTCACCCAAACTGGTATTTTAGTCGGTTGCTCCTTGGCGGGCTTCATCATCCGATGCCAATCCTTGAGTACTAGGTATTTTTGCGAGAAAAAATATGGGCCACCTTCAAGTACTTGTATTTTGGCCTGCTCATCCCTGAATTCAAATAAATAGAACCCAGCAACATCGGATTTGACGGCCACAAAAAGTTCTTTCCATTGATTCCGTGCAGTGGATAAAAGAAGAGGATAAGCCATCCTCCCATCGAGGAAATGGCCCACCAAATATCTATTCCATTTACCCACCTCAGTCAATTCCAAATCGATTTCCACTAGAGCTTCCTTTCCTTGTTGAAGGTCTGGAAAATAGTCAAGCTTCATTTCCAATGATGGGCTCTGTGACTGCAGAAGTGAAGCCCAATTCCTAGGCTTAGGCTTAGCTTGATTCTGGACTGTATTGGGATTGGAGTTAGGTTTCTGGGTTTGAGGTCTGTGAGGTTGGCTTCCGGTGGTAAAATGATTAACCTGGGATGCTAGAACAGACGACCTCCTAGGTTTAGTATCAACTTCATCATATCCCATATTGGGATCCCCTTCCAGGTACGGGGTGCCTCTGGCATTGATTAGAGTTTTTGGATTAGGGTTTGGGAGTACCTCTTGTTGTTGTTGTTGATGATGGATGAGGAGGAGGTTAGCCGCTTGCTCCTCTACTTCCCGCACAAGTGCTTCTTCAAATACCTGCTGCAATTTCCTTGAAGGACTAGGGTTTTTTGCTGGTTTAGGGCTCAATGGCCCAAACCCAGTTGAAGATGTTGCCTGATTTGCATTTCTGAGAGTGGTTCCCGAATTGAAACCAGTTGAGATGTTCATCTTACTAATTTCAGAGGTTTGTTGTTTAGGGCTTTCCACGAGTGGTACCTGTTTCCGCCTTAGCTCATTCGAATCCAGAGCTTTGATACCCAACCCTTCCGCCATTGAAATTGTACCGTCAGCCATGGATCTCACTGTTTCTCCATGGCCATGTCAGAGATCGCCCTCCAGATCGCCCTAGTTTCCTGTATTGTACCGTCTTTACATCTATTACCCATTTTGTTTTTCAGTGTTGGTTCATCCCATATGATAATGGTATTGGTAATTTGGTGTCAACAAAAAATTGGGATCAACCTCAATCCATCTCCCAATAGCTCTCTACTGAAAAATAAAGAACTACAACCAGAGAGAGAGAGATCGCACTGGGTTCAGCAGACTCTGCACAAGATAGAGGAGGGAGGTCTTGGTTTCAAATCTTTGCAAGTTTGGAACAAGGCAGCTATTGCAAAACATATCTGGTTTCTTAACTCCGGGGGAGAACAGTCCATGTGGTGTCGGTGGGTCAAGTCTTGTTAAGAGGTAGGAGTTTTTGGACTCTGAAGATACCTGGTGATTGTACATGGGTTTGGAGGAAACTTTTGAATCTCAGATCTTTGGTTAAACCATATATTCTTAATATACAAGGGAATGGGAATTCTATGTACTTGTGGCATGACAACTGGCACCCCCTCGGTCCTTTAATAGATAGATTTGGTCTACGAGTTGCATATGACGCTGGTATACAACAGGATGCTTTCGTGTCTCACATTATCAATAACTCAAATTGGGTGTTTCCCATTACTCAAACTTTTGAACTAAATGAGGTGAGAAGCACTCTACCTCCTCTTGTTTAAGCCAGTTTGAATGGGGCTGATCAGACAAGGTGGACCCTTAATTCCAATGGTCAGATCACAATTGCATCTCTATGGGACAAATTGAGAACTCCCTTTCCTAGGGTATTGTGGCATAAGGTGGTTTGGTTCTCTGCTCACATCCCAAAATGCAGCTTTGTCACATGGCTTGCCATTCAGAACAGGCTATCCACTGCAGATAGACTTGTGTCATTTGGTCTAAACATTTCCCCACAGTGTGGTTTGTGTCAGGGGAGTGAAAGCCATGACCATTTTTTATTTAATTGCCAATTCACCATTCAAGTGTGGAATTCCATTCAGGCTAAACTCCAAGCCTTTTGGCCAGCTTGACCTTGGGCAGACTGGGTGACTTTGTTGTCAAGAGTTAAGGGTAAATCCCTTGAAAGTGTGATCACTTGATTGGCCTTTACTGTATATGTTTATCATATTTGGATTGAAAGAAATTTTAGGAAGTTCCAAAATGAATCCTGTACCCGGGAGATAGTTCACAAAATTTGCACGATGGTAAGAACTAGGATTTTATTACTTTCTAATTTGCCTCACTCTCAAGCAGATTGGATTGTACATGTGTGGAAGACTACTTAAGCTAAATCTGTACAAGTTACTGTATCTGTTGGACCTGGATTTAACTATTTTTCTTAGTGGTTTTATGACTCAAAAGGCAGGTTGTTCACTATATTGGAATGCTAGGTGGTGGCTTCACTTGATTTGGCAGGTTATTGCCAAGTGCAGGAGTTCCACACATTGGCCTTCTATTACTGCTAAGTATTCAAGTAGTTACCTTATAACTTGTAACTGGATTTACATTTCATAGCTTATGAGTGATCTTACTATAATGTGCAAATACCATGTGAGCCTTGTGCTAGAGCCCCATCTTTCTTTGAGAGCAAAGGTAATAATTAGCGGGGGAGTCATGAGAGATACAGTGGAGGGAGAAATGGATCCCATTCTCGTGGTTGTGGATTAGAGAGCAGGAGTTGTGAGTTTTCAAGGGAGTAGAAGAGTGAGCTCTATATATACCTAGGTTGAATGTTGATTAGCTAGCTCTGTTACTCATGATATGGTTCTGTTCTGTGCATTAGATACCTCTGTTACTTTAAATTTTGTCAATTCCATGTGCTGGTGTGTATGTTATCTGTTTTGACAGTTAACACTAGGCTGGAATTTCTGCTACTACTCTGTATGAATTCAGGTGTGATGTTTATTGATTGTGCATCACATGCATCGTACTTGAAAAATCTAGAATCATATCCCAATGAGGGGATTCAGTGCTTAGTGCTGATTTGTAGCTACTGTTTCTGCTTGTACTAAATCTATAGCAGCTCTTTTGTTAACTATTTTGTTTGACCTATCCATGGGGGGTTGTCCCTTGGAATGTTAATGCATTTCTAAGGGGCAAGTCCCTAGCTGTTGCCTCCTTTTTTTTATTTTTTTTGCTACCATGAATCGTGCGACTGCTGCTAATCAATTTGGTGCATTCTTGTCATCTGCTGCTACTATTTTGCTGCTCTGATTCAAGTGTTTTCAAGTCATGCTCGTGGTAGTGGTTGTCCATTTTGGTGGCTCTCAAAACTTCCCGAGCAGTTGAAGTGTTTTGTTGGTTCTGACCAGTCTGTAGTCCAGCTTTAGATTTGTCTTCAACCGTCTTAGTGCCGTGAGCTGCTGCTACTGTTTTGCTTTCTGTTATGCTTTCTGCAACTCTTCTGCTATACTCTGTTGTGCTACTACTACTGCATCTTGCTTGCACCTGTGCTACCACTTGTTGTGTAGCTACAGCTAATCAATGTTGTCATTGCCTGCTCTGTGCTTATCATGGCTTTTTTGATGATAACTGCTGCTATTGGTGCTGTTGTTTGCGGCTGTAATGGCTATCGGGCTGTTTTCATGCTAGATGTATCAAGATCTTCCTTCATAGTATTCTGTTTTCTTTTGTTGGGGCCATTAAGGCTTTATTTTCCTTCCTTCTTTCTAGATGGACTGGAAACAACGCATATCATTTAGTCCATGTAGCCATTTGGCGTAAGCAATTTTCCTTACTCTTGTCTTGTTTTGTTTTCTTTTCCTCCTTCTTGTAGGCTGTATATTCGATTAGCCTCTTTTTCAATTTCAAGCTGTTTTACCCACACAAAAAAAACCCCATGCAGCCCCGGTAGGACAAGTGAAGTCTCGTGAGGGTTTTCAACAGTGATCACCCACAAAACACCGTGAATCCTTTTCACATGAAATCTGAAAACCTGTAAGACAGCTCAATGATATGTCAAGCAAAGAATATGAAACCATAGCAAACAAATAATAGGCATAAGCAGTTCTAGATGCTCTCAAGTCATAAAAACAAGTCATGGCACCTAAACTTAGCGTGTGTGAACAAGGGCCTCAATCACAAGTGAAAAATAACTAAAAGTTCTCTCTGAATAAGTGTGGGTGGAATTTATGTAAATGAAGCAAAGTATCCTGCACAAGTTGACATGAAAAGAAAGCTCTCTATAAAGTGGGCACACGATCGCATGAACGGAATGCCATGTATTGGAAACTCTCTCTATCCATCAATCCACAACCATTGCCCTTAGGATCAAATAAGACTTCAATTCCGGCTATAACGTTAGGTAAGGGAAAATGTTTCAAGGCTAGGTAAAAATTCAAGTGTCCGAGAATGGCTTACAACAATTCACATAGGGCAAATATAATGATGTTGGCCTCTTTCTTCTTCTTCTTCTTTTTTTTTTCAACCTCGCCACATCTCTCTACATAGCTCTTGAATACAATCCCACATTAAGAACAAGTATTTCTCCTTTCCACAATGATTTGGTGTCTTCCCTTTTTGTTTTTTGTTTTTTGTTTTTCAAAGTGCATTCTTCTCTCTCTCTCTCTCTCTCTCTCTCTCTCTCTCTCTCTC